>BMAW01110699.1:365684-391212 GCA_019974015.1 Nephila pilipes | reverse complement strand
TTAATACCACAGTCACATTTATATTCTTAAGAAGTCAACATTTAATAATTATTTTAATACAGAAAATAATTTGTCAGTTTTATATGTAAAACCTATAAATAACTTTAATAACTCATTGCTATTAATCATATGTAAATCTTCTTTTATTTATGAAAATATCATTTTTTTTCTTTATAAAATGTAAAAGAAGTACTTTAACCACATTTTTACTAATAGTTAACCCACATATATAAAGAAATAAGTTTAAATTTAAATGGAAAGCTGCTTCTTAAAGCTTGCTTAGTATGAATCGTGATATGATTTAATTTAAGTAGAAACTATTTTAGAAACTCAGAAAAGAAGGAAAAAAAGAAAGAGAAGGTGGTTGGTTTGAATTAATGTATCCAGACACGAAGTTCAGGACCACTTAATTACCGCGACGTGTTTTACAACATAAAAGGATTAGCTACATATACAGTTCAATTTACTTGAATATTTTATTTTGCTGTTTTTTTAACATTTTACTTTCATTATAGTTCATTTGTGTTTCATTTTCAATTCGAGTGTCGTTTGATTAACTAAATATTATCAAGCATTTTTTGTCAGTAGTCAACAGCAAGTCAGTTGATAGAAATATGTTCTAGTCAACGATGTCAAAATCGAGAACAGCTTGCAAACCAGAAAAGTCTTCTGTTCCTTTGTAGCTATGTCAAAAACTGTCAAACACAATTCCCTTTTCACTCAAAATGGCGAGTAGTAGTACAATGGTCTTTCACAATTTCAAGGCCAGAAATATTTTCGAGTTGTATAATCCAATCCACCAAAGATCCATTGTACAGAACGGCAGCCTCTATTGCTTCCAAAACAAAAATTATCCTGAATTTTTTGACCTGTTGTCGCGATGTAGAAATTGCGAAAATAAAGAACCAGTTTATCTGTCCCCTTCGTACATATCTAAAATAATAACTTGACATTTGTAAATTCGTTTCAAATTCACAAGGTCCATGGAGAAAATATCCTCTTATAGCTGAGCTGTAAAGTCACCTTAGTTCAAACCGTAAGCTTACAGTATCAATATTTTCTGATATTGAGACAAAGGCTAAATTTTAAAGAAAATGAAGTGCTTTCCCATTTATTAATTTCGAAATATTGAAGCCTATTTGCAAATATGGCTATCACATATTTTGAATCATCATCATAAAATAAACCAAAATTGTAAAAAAAAAGTGTAATGTTAGATGTTTCATAATTCCCTATCAATTCTCATTTTTATTATAGGAAATTGTTCATTTTATAACAGCTCTAAAATATATAACAACTTTTATTAATACTAAATAAATTATTTATTGCTATCAAACGTTCAATTCAGGAAAGCAGTCTCCCACATTCTGTTTATTACTATATATATATATATATATAACACATTTTAACAAATTTGGTCCAGAGGTATAGGATAGGATAAAAGTAAAGATATTACATATTTTACCCTTTATATAAAAGAAGTGATTTAAGACTTCATAGAAAAGTCAATTAGAAGCTCTTAAGTATATATAAACTCTGCCATCTCTGAATACATCAGGTTTCTATCCACTAAATTGAAGAAAATGGAAAGCATCTCCCTATTTATTACTTTCTTTTAAATTGTTTAATTTAATCTCAATTTGTAACTTGTTTAATATAAGTTTCAGCAAAAATATGTGTCTGGAGCGTGTAGAAACATTTTACATACCTTTCAAATTTGATAAGTTATTAAAAATAAAAGGTCTCGTGTTAAGATATTATTATATTGCTTAGGAATGCTTACTTTAAAGCAATTAATGTGTATAGTTTAAATACCCGAAATTAACAAAACAGACTTGCTTGATCGTTTCAGCAAACTCATTAAGTTTTTTCATATGCAAAGAAATAAATATATTTCACTTATAGAGACGGGAAAGCCCTATCTCTTCCATGTTAAATTCACCAAATGTACCTTTTCCACAGAAATGGTGTAAGATAGGATTATGAAATTTGTATAGAAGTTGTATTAATATATGTTTCTTAATTTAACTCATCATTTTATTTCTAGGTAAAATACAAAAATTATGATTATCTACTTATTCATAATTCCTCTTAAATTGGCATTTTTGGAAAAATTTCATTTCTTAAAGTAAATTACTCTGAAAACAATCGTCACACCCCTGTGTTAAGAAATGTAAATGCCATTAAAATCTAAATTCTTAAGTTCCATAGGTATTGAAAAAAAGAAGAAAACGAACCTAAGTTTGTGACATTGGGCTATTCGTGGTTTCTCTTCACTAACCTTGGGGACTTTTAATTGAGATATATTGCTGTTGCTAAACAACCTTTCCCAACCAAAAATGAAACATGATTATGTAAAGCAGGTAGAAATGAAGTGAAACGGGTGAGTTAGGAAATATATAAACTCCGACTGAAAGTAGCGAGAGAGAGGCTGAAGGAGAAGTGAAGCTGAAGCTGAAGTTATAGATAAGCGGAAGGAGGAGTGGAAAGAGAGGTTGAATTAGTGGGTTAAATTAAAGATTGTTGCAAGAAATTTAATTACTGCTGTTTTCAACAGTTGATCCAGAGTCTGAGTTGCAGTCAAGGAAGGATTAGTGATAAGAGTCTGTTAGATTACTATTGGTGGGTTGAATTGAGGTTAGTAGAAATATTACCCGGGAGAGCATAGTGAGTTGTTGTCATATTAAATATATGTTGATAAATTCCGTAAAGATTGTTCTAGTGTCTCTTTGATTATTGTGTCGTAGTGTTTAATAATTGAATCTAGTGATGGCACAAGATGAAACCCGGGTCGGGCGGGCGTCACAAGTTTGACCGAACTTTGTTTTGAGAAAACACACTTTAAGATTTCATTGATACTTTTATTAGCAGATTACGAAGTGGAATTCAATAAAATACTGCTTTGTATGAATGATTATCACCATTTGCTTTTATATTTTTTCTAGCATTTTTTTCGTATTCGGATAGTTTTTGCTTTTTGTCAATAATGCGTTATTTATCTAATTCCTCCAAACTTTTCACGCAGTGAGGAACCTGATGAATTCCATAATGGATAAGATATGGCACTTGATTATATTTTCCATTTTAAAATAAATGTAGGATCAAAACCATCAAATGTTAAAGTATAGTTTACAAGAAGTACGGCTTTTAAGCAAAAACATTTTTTTTTTGGTATACAAATCCTGATGACACTGTTCACGTATTTATTAGGATTTTGTGTTTTTCCATAAAAGTATTTTCTTCGCAGCTCTGAAATTGCCAATTCTTTAAGTACCGGGTTGATGACGTCCGTTATTGGAAGAGGTACATAATATGCTTGGTGTGGTCTTATGTTTTGCCTTTTGCTTAGGCATGATAAAACTAACATCAGCTTCCAGATCTAATTGAACAGAATGTATCATTTGGACTTTTATTACTAGACAACAAGTGAAAATATACAACCCAAACAACCTGTTGCACTTTTTGAAGGAATCCAACATTTCATTTCATTGCAGAGCCTTAAAATGTCTGGATCTACTTAAAGATATTGTCAGTTAACTCGATTTTACTCCCTAATGACTTTTCATCACTGAGTGTTAGGGGGCAAACCGGAAAACGTTTTCTTCAGTTTAATCTTTCTCTTTAGACTTCCTATTTTCTTTAGAATGAGCACACACAATGCACTCTAATTTTTCAATATCTTTGTCACCATTAATTTTAGATGACACAACGTTTTCAAAAGCTTTCCTATCATTATCTCCAAGATACTTGACATATCGATCATTATTCAATGCTTTTGATTTGTTAAAAATTTATTTTACACCACTGACCTCCATCTCCAATTGATCTAATGTAGTTAGCAGTGTATGTATCTAAGTTAACTGACTGATAGAGGACACTTACAAAATTTGCCTAAATTTATACGTTGATTACTTATCCTGCATCGACTCTTGAAGTTGAGACACCATTTTGAGATAGATGCGTACGTTTTTGCCGTGTGCCATTAAAGTGACACCAAAATCGCTGTCATTATTACTGAAGTATATAAATTCTTCTCCCGCAGCCTTCATTTGCTCAATGGGAACATTTTCTGATCCAGCAGTCAAAACATTGATGTATTAGGATAGTTTTGTGCATGGTGGTATATGCATCACTCGTCAAAATGTATGAACAAATTTACAAAGGACGTCAATATATTAGAAAATAAAAGGCTACAGAATATTGACACGTTTATTAAAGCGGAAAGATAATGGGCGAATAATTCCTGAATTTTCAGTAAAATAAATTATGAACGAAAGGAAACAGTAGCAAAAAATATAACAAGATTAGAAAAAAAGATAAAAGGTTCCCAAATTTATTTTTATAACCCTATGTAAGATATTTATCAAATATTCAGAGAAAATGTTTCCTGCTTTCTAGAAATAACGATAAGGTCGTTTACTAATAAATGCGATAAAATGAGTTGTTGCATGTTTTTTTTTTTTTACTGAAGATATTTCATTTAATTATTTATGTGCATAAGTGATTTGAGAAGTTAATTAACTAGACTGAGGAACAGACACTGAAATATCAACACGTTAACTGTGGGATCAATGAATGTAACTAAAAATTTTGAAACAACTGATAATTTGTTTCATTGATGATCATTAAATGAGAATTTCAATAATATTCAAGAGATAATATGAAATGTTTTTAAACTCCCCAAATTTGATTTGTTTTATCTAATTATGTTTCCTTTAACCTTATCTTTTGTTTAATCTTATAATAATTTTAATTTCAGCAGAGATGTACCTTTTCACACATTTTCCAAAAAATTAAAAATGAATGAAAATATGCAATATTTTAAATCTTATTTGACTAGATATAAAATAGTAAGTAATATCAATAATTAGATAATTCCATTAATAATTTAATAAAAACAATTGAAAGTGTATGAAAGAACATATTCATGTTACTAAAAAATTCATATTTCAGTCACATTGTTATCGGATTTCATGTATTATCCATTGCATTATAATTGTTGAAAGTATCTCAAATCAAATATATTATTTACATAACAAAAGTTATATCAGGCTTTATTTAAAACTTTGTTTAATAAGTTTAACTTCGAATCTAGGAAAAATTACTTAAAAGATACTTTATCCTTCCTTGTGAACTTATTTTCAGAAAGTTGAGGGAAAAAAATATTATGCAGTAATTCTCCAAAAACTTTTCAATAAGAAATAAACAGTAAAATTATAAAATTCTAAGAATTAAAATATCGTATTAATTAAAACTTACGTATAATGTAATAAAGATAAAAGAATGGTTTGCTTACGATCCAAGTGGAAATTTTGTTTTAGTTATACTAATTAATACAGCGCAGAAAAATTTAAGACCCCAAAATTAAATGCTTAGGCAGAATGTCAAAATAGTTAAGACAAGCTATAAATCACATTTCAGATACATTAACTGCCTTAATCTGTTTTCCTATAAATTACAAGTTACCTTTAAGTTAACAGTTAATTAAAACAAACATAAAGAAAATCATTAAGCTAGAAATAATGTTCATATTCAGAAAAAAAAATCAAGAGGCACTTCGAAATTAAGTTTTAATGAAAGTATTAAAAACTGTCTGAAAATATGATTTATACCAATTACTTAAGGAGCGCACAAAAGAATTTTCTAATTTTTCTTTCCATTTTTCTCATTCTCGTAATTGCTGCTAGAATAACAATTCTATTACTCCAAAAAATAGGATAGTTTTATTGGAATTCCTAACGATAAATTCTTTTTTTCTTACTTGCAAGTTTGTTATTCTCTGCGGTATAAAAAACAGTTCTGTTCTTAACTGAGAAATTATGTTATTTCTCATAAGTGAATGTTTATTTTTGTAAAAATAATATTAGATAAATCTTCATGTATAATAAGTAAAATATGTATTTCTCATCAAATATTTCTTACTATCATTTTATCAGGAGAATTACTCACGCAGATATTTCAAAAAAAATACTTGACTTTTCTTTGATAGCTCCAACTGATTTAAGACTTTATTTTTCTCCAAAAACATAACAATTTATATTCAATGCAGCTAAATTATATAAAAATCCTTAACAGTTCGTAATTAAAGAAATAATTTAATTTTATAACACAAAGAAAGATCATATTTCCCCAAAATTTTCCAAATAATAATAAATTATCAAAAATAATTTATTTCTTGTTCTTCAAAAGTCCACTCAACAAAGTTATTCTTAAAGAGTTTATTTTAAATTTCAGTCATAAGTTAACATCGTTTGTTAATGGAACTTCTCATTATTGCAGAAAATAACTGCATAAAGGTTTATATAATAGCTGAACTCTGATACGGTACTATTTTTATTTTGTTTCGCAATATTTTAATCCTTTAAAGTAAACTATAATTTTTAATTAAACTTTATTTTTTACTGATATCATCAAAAATGTATTTGGAAACAAAATAATACATTTTTCTTCAAATAGCATCATAAATAGCAGAAAAATAATATAAAAACATCGGTGTTTATTTTTATAAATTTCAACTATTATCGAAACTTTTCATCTCTCAAAAATTAATATTATTATGAGGAAGTTTCCTTTAAATATAATAGATATTTAATTTCAGACATTTGACATATGTATAGAATACCAAGGTGAATTTAAGGATATTTCTTTCTTTCTTTTAATTTTATGCTTAATTTAGTAGATTAAAATAATATTTCTCTACTTTAAATGTTTTAGAATCAACATTAGCAAGACAAAGGAAATTTAATCAGGCACTATTAAAGCAAAACAATCTAGAGAAAAATCATGATTTAATAAACCTCATCAAAATTTCAATGATTTTAGAACCAGGCTTCAAACCCTGTTATGTTTGCGTTAATAATGTTAGAAATGGAAGCAAAAAATGTTGTAAAAATTACAATTTACATCAAGTAGTTAATGATGAAAACTTGAGATTTCTCTAGCAGTAAATTCCTTTAAAGTATTACGTAAAACATTAATGCATATTTCATATAAACATTTTACCTTCAATTTTAACTAAAAATGTATAAATAACATACGATATCAAAATACGAATTATCGTTTTCAAACTATTTACTATCTCTGGTGTCCTTAATGCTTTTTCTGCTATGCTTTATTGAAATGTTCAATCCTCAGAAAACTCCCATCTGAAGATGTTTTCATAGATATCGAGTGGTATTTTGGAACTTCTTGAATTCCATTGATATTTTTGGATATGGGAATGGAGAAGTACTTCTGTATATTCTTATCTAGCACTTTTTGAAGAATGTAATTTGATGCATTACTATTTTTGCCTGGCTTGGAGAAATTTCTGAATAGCCTCACTGAGTTTTATTGCAGCACGAAAATGTGAAATCCGTCTATAATGTGAATGCGTCGCTAAAATAAGAAATCATAAAACCTTATAAAGTCTTCTGCATATTTGGAAAAGGTTTCGAAATATCATGTGACACTGAATTTATTTTTATTGAAGAGTTTCATTTCATTTCTAATATTAACATCTTGATTTTTAGAGCCAAATATCCTTTTATGAAAGTAGGATGCGTATCGGTTATGGTTAACCACTTTTAAAAATAATTGTTAAAGGTCTAAAAGTTTTCTCAGGATATATCAATTACTTTAAATATTGAATTTATTCCATTTTTTCTTATTTTAATGAGTTTTATGATTACTGAAGCTATTTTACAGTATTCCTGCATTTAATGGATTAAATTCACTCCTTCTCTTAAATAAAATAAATGGTATATTTCTTTTCTAAACCATTTCCAGTTCCAATTTACTCATCTGCGATTTTATATTTCATAATATTTACTTCTTATTAGAAGCAACTGAAATTTTCGATTTTATTATGAAATTTCTATATTGTTTCTTGTCTACTCTATAGATTTATTTTATTTGTAACATTTCCATTGTTAATTCGAAATTTAGATGCATTTATTGATGTTATAAACTTCAACCCAAATACTTTGGAAACATATTTATAAAATATTCTTACTTTCTTTATAAATTAATACGCAAAAGCTTATAAACTCAAAATATATTTATACATTATATTTTAGCAACTATACAACGTTTGCTATCATAGAAAGCATGCAAACAAAATGCGAAATCTCAACAATTTTCCCTTTTAATTTAAAAGTATTTCCTCTCTTAATTTATTAGAAATTAATAATTATTTTCCTCATTTATAAGAAGAATCATTAAAATTTTCATAAGAAATCCAGCAAACAATTGCTAACGATTCTTAAGGAATTGCGAATTTTGAATAACAAAAAAATAACTACTCACATTTTTTTCTCCAGTACATATATGTAAAGTTTCATATCATTCATTCGAAGAATTAAAAAATGACCTATTAACTATTTTATATGAATACGATACATCAAAAAGGTGACATAAATAAAAAAAAATACTTCAACTCAAGATTACAGGGGATAATCTTTTAGAAATTGAGAGAAGAATGCTCGAAATACATTTACATCCATTTTTCGAAAATTTTAAGTGAAGAAAACTAAACAGGGAGGAAGATAAAAATCTACTCCACTTCCCTTATATATTTTAGTTTTCATTCGAAAATGTCTTGAAAAAAATATTCCGTGTAAGCAGTTTAGGAACATGATCAATATGTGGAATAAACGGAAGATCTGCGATATGCTGACCGACTCTCTTTAGCAAATCGTTTTTCTTTGCGTTTCTATATTCCTATGCTGATGGTTCTTTTATGATGTTTACAAAGTATGATTTCTTTGTTTCATATCATTCTCTTAGCATGTGTCGTCATTCAGTATCATAAATTTGATCTCCTTGCCGATTTCCTTTTCTGAGGATGGAAAGCTCTATAAATTAGTAATTCGATTCCAGAAATCTAGATGCTTGTAATAATTTAAAATATGATATATGTTGTTATCAAAACACTAATATCGTTGATGAATAAACAGGGTTCTTAAATGAGAGGTGTAGCGTATCTCTAATATCAGACTTTTCCATCATCTTAAATATTAGTCTAATTGTAATCCTATAATTCAACTAAATTCCAAGCACAAATGAAGTAATTAAGATTGGTTCACATATACATTTCATGAATGTAGTCAATCACTTTTTAAAGTCTTATTTATTACTTCTCCAAGGTGGAAAATGTTCCATGTCCCTCCACACGGATACTAAGAACTTCTCAGAAATATTAGATTAATCTTATCTGAATACGATGCGAGTAATCCACAACGGAGAAACTTCAAACAGACAGCTTTGGGTCCTAGTCCCTCTACATCATATACATGCAACTAACTCCAACTAACTATTCTAAGCCTTCTTACTTTTGCTATCTTTCAACTATCGTATTTTTTATATTATCATAACACTTTTATCTCTCAAATTCAATTTCCTGTCTCTTTTATACTACTGGATTTTACCTATTCATTGTAATTCTAAAGCTTATCTAATTTTCGTAATCACCTCTCAATTGTTTGGAAAAGGGTTGGAGACCAAATATAAGACTAGAAAGAAACCTCAGATGTTAGTTTAAAAGAGATTCGCGAGTAGACAATTTTACGGAGTTTGAACAGTAAACAAAGGAGTCTTAAGGCACTGCAAGATTTAAGAAAAATATATATAATGGTGCTATTGCAATAAATATATTACTTGATTTTTAAAAACACATATAAAGCAAATTCAGAAAAATTTGCCTTTCTAAATAAAATGATATTGATAAAATTCATTTTAAAACTTTCATTTGAAAATTTGCTGGCATTATAAAATTTATTCATGTATGATGAATCAACAAAATACAATACGAGGTACAACTAGCTTATTAATAAGACTGTTTTGTGTTCAAAAACTGCAGAGAAGCAGTATCTTTTAACATAAAATTGTCATTAGTCACTTATTACGACATGAATTGTATACTGTTATATTTAATATTTATATATTTTTTCTACTCATATTTATTTGAGGGCGGTGATTTCAAAATTTCAAATTATACATGCCTAATGTTAGTTCAATAGTTGATAGTATAAACTTTGTTGATTTTGATAAATACTGTTTTGCGAGTCAGTGCCGTTGTTCATCCGTTGCTGTGGTGTTAAGAGTTCCCCGGGAGACCACTTCGATAGTTCTAAGCCTTTGTGGCAGAGGGCCGGTCTCAATAAGTGTTTCCCAAGAGACCTCATGAGGCTTCTACAACTTTTTAAGAGCAATCAATCGATGCTTAAAATTTAAAATGTAGATAATAGACAGCGAATTGCTGTAATTTTGCCGCTGAATATTACATGTTAACAAGCACATCATTAGTGCTCCCTAGAATCTATCTGACCTTTTCGCGAGGATCATTATGTCTATACCTTACATAGAAGCTGTTCATTTATTTTTCTATTTTTGTCCCTCCTTAATATATACGTAGATTGTAAATCAGAAACTTTTGCCAATAATTCAGCAATATTTTCCATCATTTTCTTTCATTATTTTTTTGTAGTCTTTTCATACCTCTAACTCTTACTTGTTTTTAGTATATAAATCACTAATGAAAATTCTAAGCTTTAGGCATACAAGTTTCTTTCATTTAATACTTACTTACTGTTAAAGTTGCCAAAAAACTTCATTTTTTTCTTTCTAGAACCTTAAAAATTTCTTGTCCTGTAATAAAAACACCTTTTTCTTAATGTAATTTAATTTCACACACACACACACACACACAAATCGCGATACTTTCAGTTTCATATTTTAATGTAATTGGTTGTTTCTGATGTTCTCAAAAGGAAACCAAGAATTAATTTATTCCCATTTTGATCAATTTTAATAGTAAAATTTCTCTCACTTTGAGTGGTAATTTTTTTTATCCAGCAGCTAACTAAAAGAATATTTAAATTACGATTTAAGGCTCCCGTTTACCCACCATTTTGATTTCGTGGACGCAATGTTAATCTTATGGAATTTATACTTCAATTCTCCCATCTTTACTATTTGATCTATTTCAATGCAATAAAACGCATCTGAAAGAGCAAAAAGTAATGAATACTTCTGTGGAATTACTTTTTTCCTCTGATTCTTAAAAATATTTTTACTCATATCTTAATAATTCATTTGCGAATTTTTTCTGATCTTTGATAAATATTTTTAAAAATTGGAGGAAAAAAAGTAATTCCACAGAAGTATTCATTACTTTTTGCTCTTTCAGATGCGCTTTATTGCATTGAAATAGATCAAATAGTAAAGATGGGAGAATTGAAGTATAAATTCCATAAGATTAACATTGCGTCCACGAAATCAAAATGGTGGGTAAACGGGAGCCTTAACTCCTTTTTTTCCCTCCAAAATGTAAATTTATCTCATAATTGCTCTAATATGTATAACTTTTAACATAATTCATCTATTATTTTAGCTTAAAGCTTTGTATCAATAAGATATGAAATAGAAATTTATAGAATAAAGGATTAGTTTAGTTTAGGTTTTTATTAACGTCGCACTAGAAGCAACACAAGGGCTATTGGCGACGGACCTCGTAATTTTGAACCACGGTAAAGTGACGAGGACGACACCTGAGCTGACACCCCCTCTCGTAACATCCACGCCACGGGAGGACTTTGGGCCTCGAACAGATTTAACGTATATCAGCCCCGGCTACACGGCAGGTCTTTGGCGGCCAAGGATCGAATCCGCGACTGAACGAAAACTGCCGACCGCGAGTCCACGACCTTGACCACTAGGCTACCGCGGCCCAATAAAGGATTAAATGTTTTAAAAAACTTAGTAATGTAAATTTTTTATCATAAAATTTCAATTTAAAAAGTCTTTCATTTATAGTAATTTATTTGTACAAACACATATATACATTAAATCCAAGAAAAGCGGCACTATTTAGCAAGTTTCTCCATGAAAATATATTGAAGTAAATGATCTTATTCTCCTCGAAAATATTTCATCTTTGGAAAGTACTCAAAAATTCGACAGAGAAGATAATCTAAAATACATTATGAAGCCCCAATTTTTCTGAATATGCATTCTAGAAATACTTGGAGTTTGTTCAGTAATAGTTGAATGAATGTATTTATCATGCCAGTCTAAATTTAGTAACCCTAGTAACGAAGCAGCATAGTTCGAACATTCTTCACTTAAATGTCTTTTGGCAAAACTGATCTCTTGAAGAATTTCGATAAATGCCTTACGGACGAAAACTCAATATCACTTTTCTCCCGGGATCATGCCATAAACACCTGCTCCAAGGACTCAAAACTTCGTTTTGCTGTTAAAGACAAAGGTGTACCATTTTTTTCTATTCTTTGAGGTAGTCTGTAGCCATTCACTTTGATTTATCCTGAACTTATCTTCTATGGAAAGCTTTTACATCCTCACTTCGAAAGTCCATTAATGGGAGATATATTTTTAAAGCTGTTCTTCAAAAACGAAGTTTTATAATTAGTTTTCAAAGGAGTTCTATATTTTAGCATTATACCCATTAATCTTCTTTAAAATTGTTGAATAAGTCATTTATTTACAATTAAAATATTCCATAAGGCTTCGGTGTAGCACTATAGCATTGCATGAATGTACTACGTTATTAGTATTGAAATGGTGCCAGATTCAAATAATTGCACGTCGCTAAATTAAATATTGCTATGTTATTCGGTAAAATAAAAATAAAACGAGGCTTATTTCTCAGTATCTTTTATTCCATATTTAAAACAAACTAAATATATATGTAAATGATATTCTGAAAAGAAATCTTTTCGTTGACATATGAAAGAAAAATTTTGAAAAAAGGAATGCTATTCATTTTCATCAAATATTTATCGATTGAAAAACACATAAATAACTATTCACATAAAAATTATTTTCAATTATAATAATGCTGTGTAATGGACTGTATATAAGAAATACTGCTTCCAATTTATCTTGCCAGAAATAGTCAATAATTATAAAGTAATGCAATACATCATACCATTTTAATGTACTGGTTGAACTTAAAGGCTCCGAGTCTTTTCAAAGAATATTGAAAAATATGTAAAGAATAAAGAACTGATTAAGGTGTCACATATCCTGTAGTCTGGTCATAACGCGTTTTGTACGCTGTTATAATCGCTTAAATTGCGAGATTATTAACACAATTTAAATTAAATCCATATAGAGAGAGCTTAAATTTAATTGTAAGAGACTCTAATTTATATACTGGTATTTAAGGGAACTGTATCTTAAACATGCTATAAGGATTTTAGTCGTATATGTCAAAATCAGACTGATACAGTTTTTCATAAGCCAAAGACAATCCTTTCTCAGCTGAAGAGTCAAGATTTCTTCAAATAATGTTAAAGAGTTTGGACTGAATTTGGAGCATAGCATATATTTAGAAAAGAGTTTTCCTAATATTATTATAAGCTTGTGTGGTTGTAATAAATGTATAGGTTTATCATACGATGAATTTAAATTGGGGGAAACATTAATATCAAAATTTTCTTTAATGTATAAAATAATTTATTTTTATTTACTTAAGTACAGGTGTCCACTAACGTCCTGCATCTCCCACCTTAAATTGAGAATGGCGATAGATACCACCTTAAACAGGATGGGGTGCCTTGGTTTATAGTAAGGTGGCTATGCGCTACATGGTGAGATCGGTTACAGAGCCACCTGGTAACGAACATTGGAGTTTGGAATTCTATCTCGAAAAGAGCAAGTAAACAGTCAATTACAAATATGTAAAACGTCCGCTATTAAATACGACAAGACACTTTGCTCACAATAAGGCTAATAACGAAACGTGTAAAAGACTTGAAAGTTTGTCCTTAATTTTCAGTACTGTTACACCACAAAAATATTATGAAAGAAAAGGATAACTATTAACTTAACATACCTTTATTTTCCTTGTTCAACATACTCTCCGTCATCTACAATGCATATATCTGCTCTTTTAATTCTTGATGCCCGTTTTGTAGTAAATGAGCTGAAACGTTGGTTCAAGTAAGATTGGGGGTCAAAAGAATAACTTGTTTTTTCAAACTCATTCCCACAAATCAGTGGTTCGCAAATAACCTGTTCGTTGCTTTCCCAAATATTGTGAGTAGTTATCGATATTTCGTCGTCGTTATTCTAGAACACCATGTTTCCCACTACAGCAATTAAGCGCAAACGAACCAGCAAACCTGGAATATATCTTTGTGGATTCAGTTCTGAAAACGAAACTTACATTTTCTGAAAGTAAAGAGCATAAGACGACAGAAATATCTGATTTTACTTAAAGCAAAACCTAGTTTGTGGTACAGGAAGATGGGATAGAAGCTATCAGGAGGAGAAAAGGTTGCAATGTAAAGCGCCGACTTAGAAAAATGAACGCCTCACCGAACATCAGAAAAACATTCTCAAAAAAGTGCTCACCGAACTGAATGACTATGAAATCGATTCCAGAGGTGAGGTTGGTTGGTACCAGACAACAATGGACAGAAAATAACCCCGAAATAACTAGATCTTTCGACAGCAGGTTTTCCCGACAAACAGGTCTGAGCTAGCAAGGTTCCAATCAGAAGATTAACGGATCTTGCTCATTCAGCTGGCCAGCCTTCGAAATAGTTCTGAATGAACCATGTCTTTGAAGTAGGTCTGCATTTCTATAGTGTTAGGATTCGTTAAATGTATAATTTTTAAGATTCGCTACATGTATTTCCTGAATTTTTAAGTTTATCTTGTGTGCCAACGTTTTTTGTTATGTTAGTGTCTTTTCGTGTTATTTTGTTAACGGAATAAAAAGAAGTCTTCCGAAGAAGATTGCTTCTCGACGTTCGTACTTTAAAAGTAATAATAACAAGTAATTCAGTCTAATATATTCTACTTTAATTAGATATTTTACTTTATACGATTGTTTAATATATAGTAACGGCAAACGATTATTAACTAGAAGGGCTCGTTCTTTAGGTAGGTCTTTGGTTCTCTTGAACTATTCATGCTAATTTCATAATCTATTTCTACATCACATTGCCAGCAAAACTGAATTCCCCTTTAAAATTTTATCTTTTATTTTCAATTTGTTTTATTTTGTTATTTCTCAATTAATGAACCAATTATAAAATTTTCTCTCTCTCATTTTCATCAAGCTTTAATTCGAAAGTGGAAAAAGCATTTATGTGATGTGTATGATAATACATAAAAATTTCATTCAAACATTTATAATTTTCCCAAAGAGTACTTTTGATTGTCAATATGTATTTTTTGGCTTATAATATAAAAATAGCTATTTGAAGATTTTTTGCTGATTGGGTTTGTTTATATTGATGCAATATTGAACATTGTCACTAATTTGAATCTGATCAAATTTAAAAAAGGTTTATGAAGAATTTTTATTCTTTTAATTGTATACTAGGAAAGAGAGTAAAAATTAAACATGAATTTAATTATGTATCATATTTTATGTGTAAATTTATTAATTTGTTCCTTTTAATAATAAAAAAAATATTAAAGTTTATGCACATAGTATTTAATGTCTGTAAACTAAAATAGAATATAATTATGTATTATTTAGCAAGTGTTAGTAAGAATTTGTTATCTTTTGCATCACATATTGAAGCATTAGAAGCGAACTTTTTTATATTTATTTTTTCCATTAAAATATTGAATACTCTTGGATTAAATTCACCACATGCTTTATGATATAAAAATGATTTCAAGTCATTTTTTATCAATATTTACTTCAATTTACTTAATTAGAATATATAGATATAAAAATTGCTCGTATTGGGAAATTACCAAAGATACTTTATCTTCACGATCTCCTGATAAAATTAGAAAATGTGTTCGATTTAATGTTAATGGATTGCAAAATGTGCCTTTTTATATAAAATTCTACTGATTCCCTTTTTCCTCAAATTTTTAAAATAATCTTATTCGTGTGTAATAATTCTGTAGTGTTAAATTCACTGGAATATCTTTGAGGTATTGATTCGAGGAATATAAAGAAAAAGTGAATCAAAAAGCAAGTTAAAGAACAATTCTTTAAAAATGAATAAGAAGAAGGAAGAACAGTTCATTCAAAAGAACAGAAATTCCCATCTATAGACACAAGAATAAGAAATACGTCATTTAAGGTCCTACAGCGTGATCGAAGTGATCGTATTCACCTGCTAATGAGTTGATTTGGTTGAGAAATGAATTCATCCGATTAATATACAATTTGTAAGATTTTTTTTTTAAAATCAACCTATAGAGAATATTGTCGTTGTACTTTGAATCATAATTCTTTCCAACGGGAATCAGATGCCACACTGAGCAACGGCACTGGCTAATTTTTGGCAGAAAAGAAAATACTTTCTCCCATCACCCTCATTTTTTTACGTCAAATATCCCTACCAAATAATTGTGCCTTTTATATGTTCTTTTCTCAGCATTTTTGTACAAAATGTATTTTCGTAAGAAATGATGGACACTCTATAATTGTGTGACATTTTTTTTTTCTTCTTATCTCTTTCCATTTTTGAGATAGAATGCTAACTCCGCAGTTTGCCGGCAGGTATTTGCTTGATGCTGTAATTGATCTCATCGTGTAGCACATAGCCACTTTACTCATTTTAGATATGCTATTCTTAAGTATGAATGCAGGACTTAAATGAGCAGCATGTATAATCCATTTAGTTGAATATGCAACATGGGTAACATGTATATAAGAGAAAGAGAGGTCAGAATATATATCTTTGTTAAGGAGTTTCCTATTTGAAAAAAATCCAAGTTTTGGTTTTGTTTTTAATACTAAAGGGAAATAATAGAATGAATTCTTTTTAATTTATGGACATAATTATTATTTAAACACAGTCATCATTTCATGAAATCAAATAAATTTTTCAAGATAATATTCGTTATTTATTGTGTTATTATGCTCCTAATCCATATTACATAGCTAATTTTGTTTTATCTCTTTGAAGTAATTATCCTTGAAAAGTTAATTTTTATAATACTTATAAAGGATTTTGTGTATTTCTTTTAAGCTATCAGAGTAACTAAACTGATTTTTGTCATTGAAGTATCATTCATTTTAATCTACTAAAAAAGTTCTTAATAATTTTTTTCTATCACACATTCAGCCAATACAGGAATTAATTGTTCATTTAAAGGTTTTCACAGATCATTTAAAGGTTTTATCAGAAAAATAAAGCCTTTAAATGATCTGTGAAAAAAATTGAAAAATTTCTTCAAAACATTATTATTATAAAAATTGTTTTTCTCTGATAGGAAACGTGGAAGCTATTGAACGCAATGAAATTAATAACGCTTAAATAAACGTATAAATTACATCATAAAAATTAATGATCTAATATTCCCATATGTTCCCTTAATTTACTCCATTTAATATCAAGTTTTTTTGTGTTAATTTTGGTGCTATATATTGCCTTAATGCTCATGACAGCTGTCTCACTTTTTGAAAAAGTCACTCGAATAAGATTGAAAAAAATAAAAAGTCTAGGAAAAATGCATTTCATTTTTGTTAGAATTATATGTTAAAGTTTTTCCCCCCTTTTTTATAATATATGACGTAAACTCTTTCGGTCGTAAATTTGATGATGAATCGAATTCTTTTCAAGTAATTAAGGAATTTTTTTCTTTTTTTTTTTTTTTTTTTTTTTTTTAACTTTTGACATTAATTAGTCATTCATCTTAGTTTTTTTTTACAAAAAAATTTTTAAAAAACAAATTCGCTTTATTCTAAGTAGTTAAAAGTTTTCTTTTAAAAAAAATTTCATTTTTTTTTAAAAATAATGGGCTTTTTTTATATTTTTTTCTATGAATATATGCTGCAGAATTGAAATTTTAAGGGGAAAAACACACACAAGATATTATATTGTATTATATTCAAAATCATGTAGTTCTCACAACGTAAATCAAATAATTCTTTTTGTAATATCATAACTTAAGGTGATACTATACCATAAAAATGACTTAAGAATCGATTACTTTATTTTTACTGAGTAATATTCTTTGAATTTTCTTTCAATTGATATATTATATTTTTATGTATGTGAACTAGATGCGAGAAAGACTCAAGTTAAAAAAAATAAACCACCCAGTTTTTGGGATTTGAGCACGCCCTGTCCCTTCCTTTTTAGAGATATCAGCAATTTCATACAATAGTTTTTTGAAAACTAGTTTTCTTTTATTTTAAATACAGCTCTAGTGTTTTACAATTCTTTTTAGTGACTACAACTTTCATTATGAGATATTATATTGATGATATTTCGTATGTGCATTTACTCAATTTAAATTAAAACAATTAACATAATAATTTCATAATTTGTGTTCTTATTCATCATATATTATACTGAAAATAGGATATTTTGATATTATAAGAAACGAAAAGAATTTCAATGTTTTTATTTATTATTACTTTTTCTTGTTAGTCAGGTGCTATCGATTATATATATATATATATATATATATACATATAGACATCAATAATGTAGAGGACATCAATTTTTTTGCTGAATTTTAACATACATATCAAAATTAATATTTGTTTCAAAATTAAATAATGTTTTGTTAAATCGATCCCATAAATTGATTAAAACATTACTCCTTGCAATAAAAAAGTTTCATTTTATAATATTAACAAAGACAGAAAGAATATAGTTTTGAAATTTTCCAAAATAATTTTAAAACATTTTAACTCTTATATTATATTTATAGTATATCTTAATTTTTAAATTCATTTTAAAGAATAGAAAAATTATACAATAAGCTAAAACAGAATTTATAAATACAAAAATAATAAAAAAAAATTCGAATGGTATCGAGTTTCTGTAATTCAAATTCGACTTTTTAATTTATTCAATAAAAAATTAAAACCAATAGGATTGAAATAGAATTTCATTCCTCTTATAATTGTAATTTTTTTTTTATTTTCAATAAACCTTATGTGCTGATTATTTATCCGTTTAGATCTTTGAAGATTAGAATAAGTTTTGTTAATTACTATTTCTTAACTGCAATTCTAAATATTGTTTTCGAAAGGAAAAAAAAAGTGCACCTTTTTATGTTTCATATACTCTGAATATAATCATATATGGCGCAGAATAATAATTATTATATTGTAATCAGTGAATTTTTAGATTTCTGATGAAGCAAAAATAAAGAGCGTGCATAATTTGTTACATAATACTATTATACATAACTGTAGGTAAATGTAGTTGAAAAAAGTATTGTAAATTAAAAGTACTCATGACACTTATTTAGCTTATATCATTTTTTCATAGTACAACAGCTAAATTAAAAATATAAATATTTAAAAATTAATTAAAATAGTCTCTCTGATTTAAAAAAATTATTCCTTTTTACTCCTTTTAGTGTTCGTAATGACTGTCAATATTCAGAATTAAAGTGCAATATCTCAACAAAATATTTTCTAAGTGATCTAACTAAATATGTCGATGAAGAAAGTTTTTTCTGGATTTTAAGTATATATTTATCCATTTTCAATAATAATAGACGATACGATATTGCTCATAATTAGTGAAGATAAAATGTTAGCCGAAATGAAATAAAAGTAAATTAAATAGTGTTTTCAGAGTGATTTAGAAAATATTTCACTTAAAATTCTTTACAAAAGCTATTTTATAAATTCAAATTTTAAGACCCTTTGTAAAATCCTAGATTATGTAAACATGTGCAAAACAAAAATTACTGTACATCAGAAATTGTAATATTACTGAAACATCATATGAAAATGTATTTATAATTTAGACAAAGGCTGTTAATTGAGGCAGCAGTTCGTAGGTATTACGTGGAGGTTTTAATTTCTGAGGAAATTAGTTATCTAAATTGTATTTCGAAGTCTCTTTACTTTCAATTTTCTTATTTAATCACAAAAGCATCATACTGTTCAATGCCATAAACATTATTACGGTAAACTCTCTTTAATCCTGCAAGTTCGGAATCCAAGCCATGTTGAATTATCGTGGTTATAATTTTAAAGGAGATAACATAAACACACACACATAAATAACTCTATGTAAAAGGTTTGTCGATTAAAATATGCATTTTCATATATTCTGAACCTGTGTAGATGTAATAAATGTGCACTATAAAATTAAATTCACACATCGAATATTAATTTAATTAAATATACTTGTACTGAGATTTAAAAACACAGCACGAAAGAAATAATTAAAAAAAATTAAAAGTTCTATTCAAAGTTTTGCAAAGAACAGATTTAGCCACCCAATGTGCGCTTTTTTCATAATTATTAAATTACTGAATTAAATATAAGAATTAAAGTAAAGGATGAAATATCGAGAAATGGACAATAGTAAATTTTTCCAATATTGAAATTAAAGGAAATGATAAGTTATTAAATTGAATATATTTAAGCTAAATGTAATTATAAATAAAGCAAACGATAAATTATTAATTTGAATAACATATCAGCTACATGTAATTAAAATTAAAACAAACTAAAAAACATTAAATTGAATATATTTAAGCTAAATGTAATTACGACTGAAGCAAACGGTAAATAAAATTTAAGTGATCTGGTACGCCAAAACTGACCCACCTAAAACAATAGCCCCTTGGGTAGCTAATACTAGTAAATAAATATTAAAATTATTTGATCCCAAAACCTTCCAAGCAGAAATCTAAACTAAAATGACGTAGTTTGAAATTCTTGAGGCAAAGAAAATAAAAGGCTGCCTTACAGCTTAAAATTCTGAATCATGTAATTTATTTTCAATCATATCTTAACTCCAGATTACGTATGATTTAAGGTAATACATAAATCAATAAGTAAATAAAATACTTAATTTTTATATTAGTTTCACTTCAATCCAATAAAAAAATTGAGAGAAATTTATTACGACATACTTTTGAAAATTGAGTTCATTAGTGGTGAAAGCAGGTATGACACATATTGCATACATTTATTTCAATCCAATAAAAAATTCAGGAGAGATTTATCACGACATATTTTTGAAAATTACATTCGCTACTGGTGAAAGCAGATATCAAAAAGCAAAAACAAAATAAATTTTTCAAAGGTGGTCAGGTACGACATTTATAGGGTATGGAAAACAAAAGTCCCTTTGGTGGCTAATACATTACAATGATATTCAAAACAAGTTGTGACAAGCTTTTCAAGATGATTAATTATTTCCAGTGTTTGCTGAGAATCTCACATGCTTAAGTTTATTAGTGATACAGCTCTTTTCACAACGACGATAGATGTTAAAACGCTTTAGTATCCACCATGAGGGGGAAATCCTTTTGGTCTTGTAGATAAGAAACGTTGTAAAAAGCGACAGGACAACTTTTCTTCTGATCGAAAGACAGAAGTTTCGAAATATCACTAGTCCAGAAGATCAACAAGCTGCCCTCTACCACCAAAAAACAAAAGATATTGTCCCGCCGAGTAAACATTTAAAGAGCCTTATCTGTTTCGCGAACCATTTTACTGTACAATACACTGTATATTCACTGTTGTAATATAGTGAAAACGTCATATGTAACTCTCTAAAAAATAAGAAGCACTGTACTGATATAAAAACTGATAGTTACGATAAAAAATGGTAGAAAATATTAGCACCGCTGTACAGCGGCTTGTTGGCTCAATTGTAACATATGTACATACATTCGAATCTACAACAAAAATCCATAAACGAATGGCTCAATTGGCGCGAAAAATCTATTGAATGCTTTTATAATTCACATATCTCATGGATGGCAATTCAAGGGTGTGAGATAGTATTCCAGATTATGGGACATATAACATTTCAAATTTTCTTTATAATGAGAATTAGTTAACTTTAGTCATATTTTTAAAAGAAATTTCATGAATAGATGAAAAAATGATGCTTTGAAGGGATAATATAATTTTAATTTGTTGCAGTATTTTTTTTTAAATTTTCATGTGTTTCATTCCTGATTTTGCATAATTAGAAATCGATGATGTAAATTTGTTTTCACCCACGTAATCTATCATTAATGAATAAATTATTACTCTTAAAAGAGTTTCCCAAACTGAGGTATGGAGAACAGTTAGATAGTAAAAGTATTACTGATATTGAAGTATTCCAAAAGTACAAATGTTTGCATCTATAAGTGGCAAAATTTCAAAGATAGAGTATTTCTATATCATTGCGGTTTAATAAACATTTCATAATGTGATAAAAAATGTAGCAATTTTAATTATTAAATACTGCTTTATAAACATTAATCAATGTTTACTTCTTTTATATTGTATAAATTCATAGAAAACCCAAGACGTAATTTTCATTAAGCGATAGAATTTATAGAACACCAACGGGGGACGGAAACCAAATATTTGAACCACTGACTTAATTATTGAATTCCTCACGTAATTGAATATCTGAGTTGTAGGCAATATTTTTTTTATTTAATCATAATTTTACGTGACTTAAGTAATCTGTGAATAAATCTCTCAGATTTTTCCTGTTAGTGATGAAAATAATTAATGTCTCAAATGTATTAATTGCTTATGTTCTAAAGTAGGAAAGAGATTTTGGAATGTTCTCCCACATTAACGTAGGACCATATTTAAAAGTAAATGGCCTCGCGATTTTTGAGCTATGTCACGTTGTGAGGACAACATGTAGGCTGGTATCTCCCTCTATTAACTTTCCCACTTTGTGAGATGGTGGAATCAGGAATAGAGCTAAAACCTGAGCTTTATTGTTGTCCTGAACATTTTTGTATCCTTTATTGTTATCCTGAACATATTTGTATTTTTGTATCTCCTCTATCGATCTTCTTAAATTCATCAAGATTACGATAATCATAAGTATTTCCACTTATTTTTCTGAGTCAAGACGAATATACTTTTTTCAACGTATATAAATAGACTCGAAAGTGTGTATTACTTATAAAAAAAATCATATTTTTTACCTGTTTCCTTACACTTTCAAAAAAAATTACAATATTTATGTTTTGATCCATTTAATATTTTCCTAAAATTTTTATATCTTTAAGAAATATCTAATATTCTCTCAAACAATCGGGAAAAAACTTCATCCAATGAAAACTTTCCTTTTTTTAAACCTTAATTTACATTTAAATACATTGCAATAAATACAATATCCTGAATTCTTAAGTATGAATTAGATATTCTCAACGATCGATTTTAAGTTCATGGTTTAAATATAGCTGTCGAAAATTTTAAACATTGAATAATATAATAAAAGTTTTTTTTTCTTTTAACAAAAAATATTCATAAAACATACTTTGACGCAAGTAAATAGTAGTGTTATAATTATTATGTTGTTAGAAAATACGCATGTGTGCTTCAATCAGCATGGGGAATTTTAAATTCATCTTTCTTTTCTTCAGTACATATTTGTATTCCTTACTGCTGAAAATACACAATAACTCATGAAACATTAAATTGCTCTTTAAAAACAAAACAAATTTTTTTGTCTTTTTACGAATCCTAAATGTATTCTTTAATAAACAGTTGCTTTATATTTTGTTAATGAAAATATTTTTAAAAACTTTTAAATTCTTTTGTTTTTCCTTTATAAAGTTCTAGCTCCATTAAAATAATTACTTGTACCACTCTCAAAACTCTAATATTGTCCACAAAATGCTTTTAAGGGTTGCAACATAATTAAAGAGGAATAATTTGAATGCACATTTAATACAATACTCCAATAAATTTGACCATTTACTTCTTATTGTAATGTTGAGTAAAATGGATAAAGTTTTTATTTAGAAAAACCGTTATTCCCTTTACTGTAATTACGAAAATTTTTTGAAATAATTAAAAAGATTTTTTATGGGAAGAGATTGATTCTGTTTTGAAATGTCTTCTACGACCATAACGCGAGTCATAAAGGAACACTCATATAAAAATAGCTCACTCGGAAAGGACATAACACTTCTTTTCGAGACCATAAAAGCCTCATTTTGCACGTAATGGACAATAAACCTACATTTTGATTACTAATAAGCATCTCTTTTCCGTATCTATTTTATAACTATTTAATATACAGATTAACTAGAAATATTTAATCGGATAAAAAAAAAATTTCATCAATATAGCATAGTCATTATTGTTTCAGTTTTACATTCTGTATTTATAAAACAAAGAACATTAAAGGACAATTTCTAATGAAGGACCACAAAATGAACTACAGCAAAACATTGAGCAGAGGTTGAAGCCCTGCATGATAAAATATTGTTGCCACACTTATCGGACGTTAAAAAATATTATTTAACACTCTGGAAAATATTGAAGGTTATAAAACACCTGTAGGAAAATCGTTTTCCTTTGATGCTGTGTATAAAACAATGACAAAAATATAAATTAATGCAGGGACTTTTGAGAAAGGTATACGGAAAATGCAAGCCGTAGAGGGCGATATAACATTCGAAATGTATTATACTTTGAAACAACATTATTCAGCAGTTTTCAAGACAATTTATCCCACTCCTCTATCAGAGTAAGATGAGAATATTCTGGTTTGTTGAAGGATATTTTCAACAAGCAGGTCACTTGCTCAAAGCATCACAAACATTTTCAGTGAGGTTTAGAAAAATGGACCTGGTGAACAGGTTGGATATACAAGGTGTTGAATACCATCGTTCTTCTGACGTTCCTGAACAATTCTTATCGATGATATATGGTGCATTGTTGTCAATATAAAAATTATGACTCACAACACCACGAAAAAGTCGAACATGAGGCAGAAGTATTTTATCCATGGGCCTTTCTGTTCATATTCCTATATGCGAATACATGTAAAGGTGTGCCTTTATCGAACATGATAACTGCCTATACCCTGATACTGCATGTCGGATATCGATTCCTTTCCTGGATAGTTCCTGGATGGTATGCTGTGCCATTCTCACTCAAAACCAATTGGTGTCTGCAATCCGATTTCTGACTAAATCTGCTCTCATCCGAGATTGGCATGCATGCCGTCCAGATCGGTCCAATTTCAACGCTCATGGAAACGTTACAACCAGGTTCTGCATTTCATTTTGGACAATGGCGTGCACATAATAGGTCTGCGAGCATATACTCCTCCATCTCTTAGCAGTCTCGATACAATTTTTCAAGAGATCATCTGTGGCAAAAAATTCTCATTTACCATTGAAATGTTCCGGGTTTTTTTGCCGATATCACTGTGAACCTATCTCCTACTGTACCACACATTCCAGTTGTTTTAAATGTTTTCCACATCCCTGAAGCAAAACTACGACTAATGATGAATTCTCTGAAAAAATTGTTATTTTACACTATTTTCAATCTTCCCAATAATGATAACGCTTAATAAATCATTTAATAAAGTGGTTCTTAATTTTTTTAGTCCTGATTCACCACTCCCACACTTAAACATTTCAAATAACAACTGTCCGTCTCATCCGTAAGCATACATAAAAATATGTTGTTTAAATCTAATATAGTTAAAAATTATTAAGTAATTAAATTTAAATTCTAATTTACTACACTTCTTACAAAATATTATTTTTGTTGAATTGAAATGAAATACTCATAATTTTTACTATCTCAGGAAATATATATATACATATATATATATATATATATATATATATATAT
>BMAW01110699.1:344285-365584 GCA_019974015.1 Nephila pilipes | reverse complement strand
GCGCAGAACATTGCGTATAATACATTTGAAGTCAAATTTGATTCCGCTATATTTGAAACTGCAATACCTCACCACTATCATAATTTACTTATTGTTATTTCTATTTCGATATGTAAATATAATTTACATAATGAACTAGCTAGTAGAGTGGTTTTATAATTTCGATGCACAGAAAAAGTAACATATAAAATTAAAAGAAATGAATAGATAGTAACTAAAGCTTTTGTAAATCGTTATTTAAATTAAATTTTCGTGACCTCACATTTCGTTTTGCGACCCCATTTAGGATCATAACCATAGTTTAAAAAATGCTAATCTACGAGCTAAAAAATGCTAATGTCGGTAAGGCATACCTAAATTTTCACGTTCATCAGTTAATTCTCTTAAGTCAAACTTTTATTTGTTGACATGAGAGGTAGAGATAGCTGTTCACTCCTGAAAAATCTTTTATCTGTGTTATCAAGCGGCAAACATACATAGTAAAGACAATTTGCATACTCACTGCTTCTTTCTGACATCCTCATATATATATATATAGTGTAAAATATTAAATAAGCCAAGAAATGAAGACATTGGATATCAAAACGATATAAAAATTATTTAAAATTCTATGTCTGGTTTTAGGTTGGTTAATTGTATATTCTAGATCCATACCATATCTCACTCAACTAATTATATCAAGGCAATTTAGATAACACCGAAAATAAAAAAGATCAAAGATTAATATACCTGAAAACATAATACACAAATAGTGATTTGACTATTTTAACTTAACAAAATAATATTTATGATGCAGGTATATTTATTATCCATATACTCTTAAAATTATCTGTAAAATAATTAATAAAAATAAATAAATAGTGAAAATTTAAAATTAAGTTATTCTAAAGATATAGAAGTATTTGATTTGCTTATTATTTATATTTATTAAGAATTGAAATTGTGAATATATTCTAAATAATAAGTTAGTTAAAATAAGCTTAGCTAGGAATTTATTTAAATACTATTATACTTCAGTATGCTTTTATGGTGTCCTTGTCTTATTAATTAATCTCTTTTACAATTCTTTTTCGTGTAGTAATCAGCTGTTTGAGATAGGTTTGATTCATAAGACATGTTGAGTCATGCATTTCTATTCAAAGCCAGACACAGATTTTCAATTTACTTTATCATTTTTTTGACTCTTATCTTCATTCATAAGTCTTATGATCCTTTCAATTTTTCTGATTTCTATATATATATATATATATATATATATATATATATTATGATTGTTAAATATTTCATACAATATATATATATATATATATATATATATATGAGGAAGCGCAATGAATGGAGAAATACTTGTTAGCAGAATGATGGAATGATGTTCGTGAATCTGTGTTTTATATATGTTTTTGTATCCTGTCTTGTGTTTTGGAGCATGTCGAGTATTAAATAATATGTGTTCCTGAAACCATCCCGGCTGTTCATTATTTTGTCCCGAAATAATAACAATAATGGAGGGATACACACACACACACACACAAACATATATATATATATATAATGTGAATACCTGTGAAATGGTGGCTCTATTATAGTCTTGCTATCTGATTCAGAAGTACGGGTATTAGTGTATTAATAGAAGTTATTGGAGTTGTATTCCTCTAAAATCTTTTATGATAATAGTTGCAATGAGATTTTATAGAATTCGAATGGAAAGTATTTGCTTGATTAGATTTATTGAAGACTCAGCGACGGAAAATGAAAACGTTTCCGTCGCTGAAAAAGCTAGAAACATGGTTTCATTCTTAATAATAGAAATAACTGTATACGGTAAGCCGGTATAAGCAAAGTACTACTGTGGAAGAAAGCTGTAGAATTTGGCGCAGTTGAAACTCATAATATTCCAAGACACAAGCAATCGTCGGTTGTGGGAACACCCCTCCCCCTTCAACAGAAATTGCCAGGATTTCATCTTTATCAGAACTGTGCAAAGTACGCTTCATGTTTAGAAAAACTTTGGTAGAGAATAAGCCATTGTTGCATTCACACCATGCTTTCAAAAGAAGCCAATGGGACAGAGATCAACAAGGTTGGACACGACGATTAATTTTATTGTAACAATTAATCTGATCTGTTAGCAATTAATCTGATTTGTTAAAGCTGTATTAATCCATTTTCAGACCCCGCATACCATATTGCATTTGTGCTGTTAATTGTAAAGCATTGATCTGACGCTCTGATAGACTGGTCCGCGATAGCTTGACATGGTGGTGGTTCACTTGTTATCTTGGGTGAAAGTGAGTCAGGTAGTCACTTTTGGAAAATTCTGAATGATGATCTCCAGCCTTTATCCAGATTGTTTTCCTCAGGTAGCGAATACTTTTAAAAACCACAACTGACAGAATTGTTTGTTTACAGTTTTATAACAGATAACAGCATGCATTTCCATTGCCCCCCCCACCTTGTCAGTGACGTCTCGGACACGATGGTCTATTACTACTCTCTTTTCTTCGTCGCTAAATGAATGCTCAATTCCTCCTACTTCCGTCGTTCAACCGGAAAGTGTTTGGATTCTTATGGCGATTGTTTGTTTCATCTGAAGTACCACGCGTTCTTCAGAAAAAAATGACAGAACTTACTTTCGGAACATCCCTCGTATTTAAAATTATCTGTTCTACACTATGAAACGTGGCAACATAACTATATTTTACTTACTATGTATTAATATCACGAATAAGAAATTATATATATATATATATATATATAATATATATATATATATATATATATATACTTATATGCTACAAATTTAAAGTAATTTTTTTATTCTGATTTATATAGACTGTCTTGAGTCTGTTCTATTTTTGGTAACCACCTACGACTATACCGCTTATTTTTATTAGTAGTAGTAGGTGTAATAGTTATTATTATTATTTAACATAATTTAAAGATAAACTTTTTATGTATCTCCTTTATAGAAAATAAACCCATTTCTTTTAATATACCCATAAAAATATAAGATTTAATAATTGAATCATTCATGTTGTGAACATTTAATATTTTTGATAGAATAATTCACTCATAAAACCAGTTAGACTTAATTTTTATTGAAAATTTTAATAAGAAAAGATATATGTAGATTATTTCCAGCTCTACAAGAAATATTGGAAAACGTGTTAGTACCTTTAAACGGAGCAAAATATCTTTTGTGTCTGTTATTTTGAAGACTGTTTTCTTCGAATATAAGTCTTAATTATAACTTATGAATGTAAGAAAAAGACAACAAGAATTATAAAATAGACATACTAATTTAAACATATAATATAATTGTGTATTCTTAGTATACACACTTATTTCTTTCTCTACCCGAATATTTCTAAAAATAAGTTAATTTTTGTCTTCAAAGGAGATAAACTAATATTTTTATAATTTCATATGAGATATTTGTGTCATATGCCTTAAAATAAAGTCATACTGTTTTTGAGGACAAAATGAGTTTCCAAAGACAAATACTCGTATTTAACCTCATAACTTAAATATATGATTCATATTTATAATGTGCTTTGAACAAAAGAAATATTTCTTGACGTTTTACAAACCATTATTACATTTATGCTGTCTGGTGGTTTTTGCTTTTCTGTCAGATACTTTTCTACATTTTCCTAAAACGAGATAGAAAATGTAACAATCATATTCAAACTTGTAATGGAAAAATAACATGTAATTTTCCCAATAATTCAAATCACACTAATACAGTTTACTAACTCCTTTGTTGACTAAAATTCTTGAATGAAATCGATGGAAACCATAATTTTTTTAAAAAATGTATCTTTCATAACTTGCGAAACTTTTGTTAACAAACTTTTGAAAAAGAAATGGGATATAATACAATTGAATTTAAATAATGCGCTTCCAAAATCCAATATATTTCCATTTCGTTGCTATATAGCTTTAACGCTACAACTTTTTTATTTCTTATGATTCACTAATTTATTTTCATATATCAACGAAAATTCTAATGTAATAAAGTTACCAGATGAAGAACTTTTCCTATCTGTTTTACATGGAATACAACTTTATATATTCGTATAAATAATCCATTTCGCTGACACTGGTAATTTAAATATTTATCAAAAACATCTTTTCTTATTTCAAATTCTAAAATGGAAAGATTAGAACCTACTTCTTTGCACTGAACTGCACATAAAATAAATAAAGCAAAACAGGACACTTATTGCTAATTATTTTGTTTACATAATAAGTTATATTTTTTACTTAGTTTCAATTAAGAAATATTTAAAATGACTGTAACTCTTTATATGATATAATGTGTCAAAAGATGTACCATATCGTGAATGAAGTTATAAAAAAGGCTAATTTAACCAATACTTCTTGTAGGAGATATTTTCTTTCATTTTCTATCATAAATAAATCAGCATTTATGAAATATGAATGTTTTTAACGTAATTTGAGATGGCATATTTAAAACTGTCAAATAATTGGAATTTCAAATAAACTAACACATTGCTGGAAGTATATTTTGGTAATTGTTTACATTGAATAAAACTTAATTTGAATATTTTGCATATAACAAACTGATTTACGACAAAGGATTCCCCTAATTTTCTACAACTGTAGATCTATAAATAATTCTTTTACATATTTAATTTGATAATATCTACTTCCACTTAGTTTAAAAAAAATATCCCAATTATTCTATCTACGGCTTCTTTGATACAATCTTTAAATAACGATAAACGTATTACTAACTCTATTAATCTCCAAGAAATATTATTTAATCAAACTGAGTCTCTTCTTATATTCCCTTTCTTCTGACTTCTGTGTGGTTTTTAATCCTATTCTTTCAATTATACTTCCAGTACTATAATTCTTATCATGATTATACTCAAGTAATTGAAAATAAACACGAAGGAATCGCAGAAACCTTTTTTTACCCGTGCTACTTTTCATCATTTTATATTTGACCCGCAATAAGTTATCACGATGTATTTTCTACTTAGCCACTCCCAACATCTGTCTTTTCAGTCACGCGCCATCGCTTAATTCGATCTAATGGTTCCATTTTTTATAGACGTGGTCATTTTGGTTTGTCCATTTTTTTTCCCTTCAGTCTAGTACTAAGTCGTTATCGCTATTTCAGGTGCCTTTTTCAAGGTGCAGTGTGAAGTATGTGAAATCGCCTATAACTATTTTTCATGGGTTAAATGGAAAGGAATTTTTTGCGAAACAGAAATTGACACTTTTATTGTAAATTGCTATACTTTGTTTTCACTTACTTTATCCAACTTGGAAATAACAATTTAGATGGTACCATTAATATTTTTACGGTAATACATCTCCCAATATCGACGATAAAATAAGTCATGCGTAGTCGTTCAAGTAATTCGAAATAGAAAAAAAAAATGTTCCAATAATAAAAGGCAATCCCCATTTAACTGTATAGGTGATTTTATAACTATTTTTGGGAATAAATATCTTTTTTTGTTTCACCAAGCATAATTCTTAACATTCGTTCTTTTTTCTATGTAAAGCTAAATGACATTTCTAAATGAGGTGTAAGGTAATTAAGAATTTCCAGTAAATTTGCTGAACAAATGGTAGAAAAATTTATTGAAAAATTATTGTAACCTTTTGTTACATTATAGGTTTATTTATCCGACCGAAAACAGCATTTCAAGTATTATTTTTTTTTCTGATAAAGTTTTCATCATTGCAGAAACATGATTTAAATAAATGAATAAATGCATATTATTTATCATAACTAATCTATTGTTTTCTTTTTTCTTCATAATCATGTTATGCTTATGTTTATTTTTAGACAAATTATGTTTAGTGGAAATTAGAAATAAACAACGAAATCTAAATTGTAAATATTGCTTTTATTTGATCATTTTGTTACATCTTCATTCGTTTCTCGCAAAAATTTGTGTAAATGCATTTTTCATTTAACTTACTTATCTATTCAGTCATATCTTATTTCATTTGGATTTAATTCCTGAAAAGTGCTACTCATTGCTTTATGATCATCTAGGTAATTTATCAATTATAAGAGATAATTCTTCTGTATTTGTTGCTCAAAAACTTTTAATGGTATATTTTAGCAAGTAGAATTGTGCAATAATTTACCTTTATATCCTTTAACTAAAGATTATACAAGACACATCATGACCTTTTGTATAAAAGTAAGGGTACATAACGAAAGTCAGCCATTTGTTCCAATATTCGATTTTACCAATGATCTACATAAGGAGTAACAAAAAGTGCTGCTTTTTAAATATAAGAAGTAAAGCTCTGAGAGGAAAGAGAAGCGAATGTGTGATACCAGAATTCAGGTGTCTCATTTATCAACTGACCATTACTAAACATGAAGTACTCCTTCACATTAAACTATTCTATAGATAATTAAATAACTTTGTGCATTATTAATCAAATGAAACCAAACCATTCGAAACTTAATGTCGATAAAGATTAATTTTAAAAGACTCTGAAACTTGAAAGCAACATCAACATATTAATCGTTAAGCAGATGAAATTTTAATTAATTTTGAAGTGGTGGTATCAGCAATTTAAATGTGCGTATGCTGTGTGTGCGTGTTTAGTAAATTTAACTTCACATTTAAAAAGTTTTTGACGGTGAGTCTGATAAATCTGAATTAGTATGAAGTGACGAAAATGACACGTATGTATGAGTTGGTGCCTGATTTAATTAACTTCACTTCACATGAGAGCCTCTGTTGCGGCCGTGATAACCCAATGATGATGATCGCGAACTCACGGCCAGTATTCTTTCCCCTGATTCGTGGCTTTGAGTCCATCTGAAACATCATGCAGCAAGGTTGATGCATATTAAATCTGTTGAGGCTCAAAGTCTTCGCGTTGATGCGGTTCGGAGAATGAGGTAGTAGCTCAAGTATTACCCACACAATTGGAACGGGATTCAAAATTCCGAGGTTCATTGTCAATAACTCTTGATTTTCTTCTGATATGTGGTTGTTCCCATAATCATGAAACAAGTAGTTTTAATTTGTTATCAACCTTCTTGAACACTTTGATTCTACACATGAAAGATCCGTGGATTGTCATTGAACGTTTTATCCTTAGAAGTGTTATTCGTAATTTTGAAGACGCTTTTTCGAGGAAAGGGTGGTTTCTTCTTTTTTGTGTTTGCTCTCTATCCGTCCTGGCGGGATAGTCAAACAAGAAGTTCGACAAGAATTTAGTAAGCATTCACTTAAGAGATTCGCCCTCGACGCACATTCACATAGACACATTGACACAGAAATGTCACACTAGTGAGTCACACACAAAACAACTAATTTCCTATACACAAATAACTTCAAAGAACTAAGTCATTCATTCTCCTTCATGTATGTAATCGTTAACTTTCACTTTTTGTTTCAATAAATGTAACGATGCACCAAATGATAGTCTCTTCATTTGAATCATTTTTCTTTTTTCTAATTCTCTATTTTCATCTACGATTGGAGCTTCTTCTCTCCACTATTCGATCACTCCACTCGGCCTAGTTAATTAGTCATTTAATGTGTCAATTTTAAAATCTTTATTTTTAAATAAAATTTAATTCAGCGGAGAGGTTCTGCATCACTTCTAAGGGAGGCAATAATAATCAATCATTTGAGCCTTACTTCGATTTATAATGCTGCAACTTACATTATTATACACACTGGTCATGAATGTTAATTAAAAAAAATTACTGCTCAACTAAAATTTTCACCCCTAGCCCTGATAAACGTTTCATAATCTATCGTTAATTTGGATTCGTAAAAGACTTCATACTAGCCTACTAATAAACAAAAATGTCTGCATACAGAACTATTTGGAAAATATACTTCCCATTTGAAATAATTAAGGCTTTGAATCTTAAGACTCGACTACGCGAAATTAATGAGCTCACGCAAAAGTTAGGGTAAGGTGCATTGCTCTGGAACAGTTCTTACATTTTAAAGAATGTTTCCCATCTTTCAGGAAACTTTTACTCTAAAGAACCTAATTAATGAAAGAGGGGAAACCTTCTTTCGGAAGCAAATTTCCTTAGTTATAGTTGCTGAAATTTAAATTAAAATAACGGTGTAAGGAACAATGTTATCACAACTTTGCATTCAGGTAAGAGAGTTTCCTTTAACAATCTTTTCTAATTAAAATTAAGAATTTTCTCACTTCGTAGAAAAGCTAATCTTTGAAGCCACTATATTTTTCGTTGTTAAAATTAACTCCTAAAGTGTGTATTACGTTAAGCGAATTAAATAATCAGGTTTCATTTAAATGCAAATAGTTTGCTTTTGTCAAACTTAGATGAAAGTAATATTGAGTAGGAATAAAATGGTTAAACCATATTTTCATTACTATGAACGTCAAGGATATGAGTTACATATCAATCTTAGTTTTAACTCTCCTGCTGTATACATTCCAGAAAAAGACACTACAATATCTTGATAATGTAGTGCTTATACATATAATTAATCTCTTTTTCACTAAGGTGGTAAATTTGCTACGAATGTAGTAAGGAATTAAATAATTTTTCTCACTTTTCTGCCAAAAAGTTTACATGCAGTGTTACTGCGTAAAACAGGTCAGATTTGATTTTAGTTCATTTCTTTTACGTATATAAATATAATTATATCTTAACATCAGTGGGATATAATTGAAAAATTTGTCAACATACGCTTTTATCCTCAAAATGCCATTTTTTTATTTCGACTATCCGTAGCATTTTTTCTACTATTAAAAATACTTAATTATATGTAAATGAATAAACAGAGCATATTTTTAAAAATAAGCCGATGCGGAGTAGTGGAAAATATTTCGAGGTATTCCGATTTATTATAAAAATCTTTTATTTACAAATTTTACGTACGCACGCACATATTCACATAACATCGTTAATAATTTTTGCAGAAAAATGCAATGCTATCCGCCCTTTTGTTACACAACAAGAGCTACCTGCCTGCGAAAGAAAAAAAAGTATTAACGTATGCTCTCAGTAGGAAGTCGTGACGTCATTGGAATACAGGTTAAAATAAATTGCGAAAAAAAATGGAAAAAAAGAAGTAAGAATCGTGACGTCACACCAATATTTTTTTAACCTTTTCCAAGTTAAAGTACAGGAGAGGTGTATATATGGATTTGCAAGTTCACAAAAAAACTTAAGTGCTTTTTCGTTAGCCACGCGCAAGCGATAAATCTCCACGTATAGCACGTTTTTACATCTTTAATTTACATATCTTAAATTTACTAGGTAAATAATTTCAAATGAAAAGATATTTACTTTTCATGAAAATTAGATGTTTTATTTTCGAAAGTGTATGTATTACTGGTTTTTTGATTACTGGTTACTGGTGTATGTATTACTGGTCGCCAAAGGGAAAAATCTGAAGGTGGTGAAATTTACACTTGGCTAACGGAAAAGTACCAAAGTGTACACCAGAAATAATAGTAATCGAATATCGTAAGCAATTCACCAATAAAAATAACAATGGAAGAGGAATATTACTTTTATATTCTTATGTTTTGAATGCAAAGAAAAAAGATGATACAAAATCCGTGTCAGAATCCGACGATCTGAATCATTTATCAAATTCATTGCAATGTCTGAATGTATATCATCGCTTTCAATGATTTCCATACTAAAATTTATGCCATCTATAAAATAAATCGTTCTCGCTGCCATTCTTACTGACCTAGCACTTTTTAAAAAACTGCCACTGTTTTTCAATTCGGCTTGTATACAGTTTTGAATTTTGGATAGAATTTTGAAGTAAAAACGTACTTTAAGCTTATATTCAGACATATTCAGTAATCGAAATTACCTTATTTCTAAAAAAGTATATTTAGTGAAATTATTTATTAATTACAAGCATTTTTAAGTTTGATCGTAAGAATTGTGGATTCAAAAAATTGTCAAGCATTTTGCAATAAAGTTTCTGAATTTAATGAAAGAAGTATTTAGAAATTAAATATCTTTCAAGATAAAATAAGGGATTTCTAAACTGTTCCCTGCCTAATAGTTTATTCCTTCCAAACGTCAGTTTCAAATAAATTACACAGCATTTAAAACATTTCCAAGTTTTCTTTCGAAATGATCTGGAGTTCAACAGTCAAAGATTTGCCTGTCAACCATTCGCTGAACTCATATTCGGAGAGAAAAATGTAGAATATAAATTATGCCTGTAAAGTCGAATTATGTTTAAATTCCATCTTGTACGTAGAAATTTTCCGATATATTTGAAAATTGTTTGAGGAACCAAACCAGTTATTGTTTTGAAATCAAATTACATTGAAATAAAAAAAAAAGTATTATTCCAAAGATTGTGTATTTAAGTGACACATTATATACAATTACATTTTATGCCACTGGTTTTGTATTCTTATGGTATAGCTTTTACAAACAGCATCAAAGCTTATATGAATCTTTAAGATAAGCTGTGCATATGCCAATCTTTTTAAGTTAAATTTCTCCTTTGATCTGATTAAGTTAAAACATTAAAAAAAAATTGCTATTTTATTTCACCTAAGACAAACAATTCCCCTTCAAAATTTTTGTATGATCCCTATAACGGCAATTCAAGAATTCAGCTCACTATATTCATTTGCTTTCCATAATTATATTTACACATATCAGATTGATACTCGTACATGAATGCATTGAAAATCGCTTGACTTAATGCATAATTTAAAACATAAGCAATATTATATTAATGTATCTAATAAACATTATGCTTTTACTAAGAAAAATATAATTTCAAAGACTTACTATTTTATGAGATTATATTATTCATCTTTAAAGGTGTGGAAAAATTGAAATATATATTAAGGTTGCTGAAATTCTCAAAAATGCAAAAGCATATTACTGAATTTATTCATAACTCATACTATTGTTCTTAAATTAGAAAAAAAAGAATTCTTGAGTTTTTTACCTTGATCAGTTACTAAACACAATTTATATAATCAATTCTGATGAAAAAATTTCAATTAGTTATGTAAAAGATGTATTAATATTGAGGTTATAATGTTTTTCATCTCTTAACTTTTTTTTTAATAAAGAATGGATTTTTATCCAAACTAAATAAAGGTTTACCATTATAAAAGAAAAGAAAAATTTTACAATAAATCATGATACTATATTGAAATTTAACATCAGTTTTTTTAAAAAAAAAATCTGATGTATTGGTTATTAAAATAAATTTTGTATTAAGAAGTAAAAGGATTTTGAAATTATAAAATCTTTGTATCAGAAAAATTGCACTGTAAGAACTTTGGAAGATTTAAAATAAGAACCTCTAGTCTAAAGGTGAAAAAAATGTAAAAGCTGAACCTAGAAAAATAGCTTTGATGAAATACTCGACTTTCTTTTGAAAAAGTCTGAAAATCCTTTCCCTTCATCAATTCACCCTCACTTTACTTTCGAGAATATAAATGTAAAATATCCGATCGAGACAAAGATATTTTACGTAGCTTCACAGAATGTGCATTTATTTTATTTGAGTTTATTTTACGCTGTGAAAAAGCTGAAAAAATATGTTACTGACTTTGAGTTCAGTGTTAACCACAAAAAGTTGCTAAAATGTATTATATGGGAACAATAAATTAAGTTATTCAGTGATATAAATTCATTCCTTCTTTATATTTTATTCTGGAGAGCAATTTTCAGAGTTTAAACATTCAATTCGCTTTAACTCAGGATCATTTTAAATTGAAACGGAATGAATTCCTTTTTCGTATAAAATCTTTATTTTATTCATGTATTCCAGAATTACGTTATTTTATAAAAAGAAATATTTATTAAATTTTAAAAGTGATATGTATGACCTCAGATCTCACTGAAAAAATATCATATGTCAATTTAAATACATTTTACACAGTTTTGTGCCTTTATTTGGTATTATAAGATACGGTCTTTCATGAAGAATTTTGATACATTAAAAGCTATCTTTCCTGAAGATAACTATTATTTCCTTTCTAAAAATTTTAACTCGATATGCATTCAGATAAATACTACTACAAGATATAATTTTTTCTCTCTTATTAACAAAAATGTTATTTAATAGTATCAATGGTTTTTATTTAAATTGCATCAATAAGAGAACAAGGTGTTTGGTTTTCTCATTTATTAACTATGAAAACATTCGAAAATCATATTGTTTCCAATTATAATAGTCAGTAATCACTAGAAAGATATGAATAAATCTTTTATTTATTGCGTACATTGAATTTTCAGTTTCGGGAAATTATTTTAGCTTAATAAATGGTGTTATTAAATTAATCCTCAAACACATTTTATTACAATTTGAATAATATAATAGAGATTCAACTTAAACTACAAAAATCGAAATTACGATAATATAAAATGATAAAATGCTCACAAAACTCTCATGAATAACTAATTCGAAATTGTTAATATCCAATTATACTAAGGAAAGTTATGTAAATTTATATGTGCCTCTAAAATAATTAACTTTATTAAACCTAAAACTTCAGAACAGATAATCTATTGATTTCTGTAATTAAGGGTTTGATTCCATTAAACTATGTTCTGAAGATGAATGTTACGCTCTTTAATTTTAGTGAAGTATTACGATTCTTTATTTGTGCGAAATTTTGAGAGCTGGTACCGGGAGAGACCACGGAGAAAATAGTCCTTACTCCTCCTACTAGATATATGAGATCATTTCATCACTAAGAGAAACAGCTAACACTCTATTAGGGCTGCCAACTGTGGAAACTGTAATAATGCCATTTCGCGGTTTTTTTTATCTCTTTGAAGATTTAGTCAGAAGCGTGAGGCTGCATTTTAGTAAAGGGAAAAAGCTCTATAAACTCTAAAATGTGACATAGTACTAAGCGGAAATGTTATCTTGTGCTTTCTGAAACTGTGATAGTAGGAAAGTCAGATTCTTCATGACATGGGAGTTGCAAAAGCAGATCTAATTTTCGATTAATATCTAAGAAGGTATAATATAGTTGATATACAGTCGGATCCTGTTAACATACGGCTCAGAAACACGTCAGTCTGCTTCCTATGCAGTTTTACCTGACCCTCGATAAGCAACTGCTTGTGATATAACTACTAGACATTGAATCGACATAGTTCTTATATTACTTTATTATGCAATTTATATTAATTTTTGGTTTTAATACCGTCAAGACTTCTTCTTGTTAAGAGCAGGCATTAATACTTTTTTTCTATCTATTCCATATATATGAACCACCATTTCTCGGAAATTGAAACGTTTCAGATTGGAATTTTTTTCATGGCGTCATTTTCAAAATATCGTGATCAGTGACATTATCAGCACGTTCAACCGTTTTGTATTTCTAAAATCTTTCGAGTTATAAAGAGTTTTTCTGTAGTAAGTTATGATATTTCTATAATATCTAAAAATAATGTCGACAGAATGTGAATGTAACCTAAAGGCTTATACGATTGAGGAAATCTTCACTGATATCAACTGAATTCGAAAAAGAAAACAAAAGTCCTAAGACACTTACTGTATATGAGTTTACATTTTGTGGATGGCTAAAAAATGAATACCAAACCCGTCAGTTGAGCATAACGTTAATAATGATAAAGGAATGGCCGCAAATAAGGCATGGTTCGCAATAGAAAAATATTTTTTTTTACTATAGAAAGGATAATGTGCTTTTGTCTAGACCAGAGCTACAGACCCAAGCAATGACGTTTAACGAAGCTTCGAGTGCTCCAGAATCTTTTAAATACTCCAAGATATGATAAATAGATGGAAAAGCATGCAAGATGTCAGATAGGTAACAATTTCTCGTAAATGAAGGTGGATAAGTATTGAAGCAGCTAAAGAATTTCTGCCAAAATTATAAAACTTTGTTGAATCACAGAAACTGTCTGCAGAACAGCTACTCGATTCAAATGAAATAGCACTGTCCTACAAAATTTTGCTTGTTAAAATACTTGCTCAGAAGGATGAGGAAAAGTATAAAAACTAGACATAATCAGATTTGGAATAGATTGACTTTGTTTCTTGCCTCTTGGCCTGGCACTTTGAAACAAAAACCATTAGAAATCGGTAATTTCAAATCCCCGTTTACTTCACTTCAATACGAATAATCTTCCCCTGGAATTTTCTAATAACCAGAATGCGTAGATGACAACATATTATTTAAGAAATAGTTCAAATACATCTAAGTACCAGTATCTATGTACGTATGTCCGTAGGACACATCGTCTTAGATCAAAAAGTATTGAAGAAATGGTTTCCTTGCTTCTTGACAATTGAACTGTTGAACTTTACGTTGATCAGATGAAAAGATTACCATATTTTACTTGCTTAAAAATACAACATCCAAGATACAATTTTCAAGCAGAGCAAATTGAAGGAAATTTCTCATTTAGCATCACATTCCAGGGATGATGCCGAACTTGAATCCATTGTAGCTTGTTGGGATAATGTTCCTGGATCAAGTTGCTATTTAAGGCTTTACTTATGATAATTTGATAGAAACCGACACAAAATTCTAAATAACAGGGAAGACATTATCTCTTTTTGTTGAAGTGGAATCAGCAATTGATTAGAATAAATTAATAGTAGGAAAAGAATAGACAAATATATTAGAGAGATATTCTAAGTGAGGTGTGAGGAAGGAGAAGATGCAACACATACTAAAACCCTGATTGTAACCGAAGCTATAGCTAAGTTATTCTGAGCAACAGGAATCTCAAATTAAGGCAAATAAATTAATATCTATAATGCATGAGATTAATATAAAACAACCATGCGTTACGGTAAATAACCCTGTTTATAAAACAATCAAATCCCTTTCCTTTAGAAATTTTAAATGTTCTTTTATGAAATATTTTTTGTAATTTTCTGCAACTGGTAACTGGTCTACATATTTTAAAAATAGCATGCAAAACAATAAATTAATTTTCTTGAATTAACCAATTAACTCTGTAATTAATGCAAATGTCCATTAGGCAGAAAAGTCATATGGATATTGTAACTTATATTATCACTTATTTACACTAATACTACAACTCACGGTTCTCTTGACCCACGATTTAGTAACCATGGACCCAGACTGCTGTGTTTTAATGTGATCAGAATACAATTATTTTTGTGCTATAGATCGACAAATACGAAAGTCTCAGATGAGGGTGAAAACCATCTTAAGTTCTCTACCGTCATAACTCTAGCTCCAGTTTACATTATTAAACGATCAAGATAGGTCACTCGCTGCTTACTAAACACGAATAATGAAATTCTGATCCCGAATTATTTTCATATCAAATTTCGCTCGCTGCTTACAAAACGGATCCTTATTCGCAGGTCAATTACTGCTTACTAAATACAAATAATAAAATTCTGATCTCAATTATTTTCATATTAAATTTAAGTTATAAAACTTTATTAATAAAGTTTTCTTTTCAGAAATTTTATTTTATATATATATATATATATATATATATGGGGGGGCGCGTGTGTGCGTGTGTGTGTGTTGTTAAATTAAATTTAATATCAATACATAGTTATGATGATGAAATACACATCATTATATACTGGTGCGTACTTAATATCCCTTCTTCTTCAGCCCTGACTACCTCATGATTCAACAACTAACAAAAGTTAGAATACGACTTCTTTTAGCCAATATATATTATTATAATGCTACATTATTTCACTGGAAAGAAAACTATCATATTAATATTATATTGATTTAACTCCAAACAACTAAATGTTAGAAACAAGATTTCAGCTCTCCATTTAATGAAATATTTTGTAGGAAACGTTATCTTTACTCTTCTATTTGTATTGATCTTAAATATTCTTTCTTTATCACAAGCAGTACACCCTATTTATGTTTCCATATATTATTTGAAAGATTATTGGAATTTTTATAACTATCATAAACTATTTTCTTATCCAAAACGTCCAATGTTTATCTCAGCTAAATAGTCTTCATAGCATAGTTTTTCTTTTCTTTTTGTAGTAAATAATAAAATAACTAAAATTACTTCTGAAATTCTTATAAATCTTATATATATAGTGGATATATACATATATAGTGGATATATATATATATATATATATATATTAATTAGTGATTAAATTAGTGTTTTAAAAAATCTAAACATTTCAGATCAGCTAATTTCTTCAATATCAAATTGATAAGAAAAACCATATTATTCTCAAATCATAGATCGAGAGTGTTATATTTCAAAAGATGAAATATAACACTAACAATTAAATAGAAAGAATATAAACGAAATAAATCACAAATTAATTTCAGTTAACTTAAAATAATCCATTAAAATACTAGATTTGCCCTAAGATCCAGAAGAGATAAATTATTTTTATAGCTCTTATCACACATCCACTGATCTCTTCTGCATTTGTTTCTCTCAACATATCTATTTGGCCGCCAATTTTATTGATTGGCTGAAAGAATAAATATCTTTTTAAAAATATTCTTATATTAAAACTTAATCCACAAGATGCCGTCTCAGCTAAGTTCACCATCATACTGCCATCTATCAGAAATAATTGAGATAAAATAAAATATTCTAATCTTAGTTCCAAATTTGTTTGCAGCCCTCTAATTAGTTGAGTGTAAAATGTGCCTATACATTTGAATTTATACCTAGCACTTTAAATGAGTTCCCAAAATAATTACAGGTAGACACTTTCCTGATGCAGCTAATGAAAGCTTATAGCTGATCTTTTAATAAATAATTTATGTTAAAGCTTTATTGTGTATAATTATAATTATTAAAATAATGTTAATTGTCATTAGAAGAATTCAGCAAAGCTTCATTTGTGTATGATAGTGTGCTTGCTCAGCTTGCGAGTCCATTCTGCAATGTAGTAATTTACAAGCTCAAAGACTAAACTTATTGCAATAATTTTCACCCTGATTACTTTTATACATTACTGTGCTATTTCGATCAACAAAGTCGAATATGAGACTAGTTCAACTCTACCTACTAATACACAATGCTGTAGAGAAATCTACGAAAACAAAATATTTCATTTTGTACTTGATAACTTGAAAACTTGACTTTTATGCTGAATTATGAAACCCCAAAATTCATTGACTTTATATAATTTAATTAGATTTCTCATATCGTAATAATCATAATATTTTATCAACTAATAATTGATGTTTTGTTAATCTAGGAAAACAATCACAGACCTCTTAAGAATTTTAATAAGTTTCTTTCAGATTCATCACATTAAAATAGAATTCAAATAACATGTTAAGCTCTTATAACTGAAATTTATTTATATCCATCTGAATTATCGTATATCACTTGTGTTGCCTTAGATGCATCTTTAAAAGTTCACAATGGTTTTTAATTGCAAACTAAATGACAATTATATTTGATTTTACTATAATTTTAGAATTCAGTGTAGCTATGCAAATTTTGCATACGACGTAAGTAATATTTTGAAGGCTATAAATAATATCTCTGTGTTATTCTTCTGTGAATTTGCTATCATATGTTATATTAGAGCATAATTCTATTTCTTGCAAATAATTAGCTGCATAAGTACTAAATATTAACATTAAATTAATTATACCATAAATCCATTCATATAAAAATGAATATTTCCTTGCTAAAACTGGGCTATATGTTATTACCACTCTAGAGATTGTATAATTCAACATGCAGCTTAGAAATTATGATATGAACTCAAGGACCCACACAGTGAGTTCAAGTCCTATGCCACCCACAAATCCTTTAAATTATACTGAGGTACCCCAAGTCCTCCTACTGGCAAAATGTAAGGCTGTAGAGAGAATAATTGCCCTGAAGGCTTCATCCTCGTCACTTGATCGAGAGTCAAAATTACGAGGGGTCTGTCCCTAATAACCCTCACAGGTTGTCTGAGGACATGATAATAAAGATGAACATGATTGCATAATCATTGTACTTGCTGGAGAACAGATTCTGTATAGGAATGTTAAATTTTAATGACATATTTCCTACTTCTAGGAACTTAAATTATATATTTTAAAATATCTGACAAGAGCTGCAAAGACTTATTCCACTCGGTTGAACTCTGCAGATAGAATATCTCTCCTCTGAAATATGAAAACATCTGCATAATATTTTGGAAAAATCTCTATATGCATATAGTTACAAAGATATTTCCCCAGAAGATTTTCCAGTCAAGTTTAATGTTTTTAGCTTCAGAAATCTAACACAGGAGAATAAGAGACATTTAAGAAGCAATATCAATTACAAAAAGAGATCATGAATACGGAATTGCTTTATGCAACTGACAAAAGCTTGGTGACTAGATAAGAAGAGTTTAGACATAGTTTCATAACTTTCAGCAAAAGTAAATTTTCGCCCCATTTCTAGATCCATTTTTACCCGAAAATGTCTAGATAGAATTATCCAACGGGCACCTGGGTGGAAAACAACAAATGTTAGATGTAGAAAAGGAGAAAATGAGGCCAGTTCAGAAGGCTTGTCCGAGTGGCAACATTTGTGTTTTTCTGACAAATAGAAAACAGTGAAAATACCTTAGAATAACACATTTTAACATTTTATTACATCAATCCAAAGTTCAAAATTCAATTCAAAATCATTACAAGTTTATGCATGTCCATAGAAAAATAAATAAAAGAAACAAAACTGGGGATAACAGAAGCCCAGCATTTATGAGAATAATGATGAGAAACTTGAAAGCAGAAATACTAGATCCAAAACTGTATAGTGAGATAATGATCAAAAGGAATAAAACAGCTAAGTCAAAATCTGATCTGGCCAAATCATAAAAGACTCTTGTAAACTAATATCTCTTTGATTATACAACAAAACTTTAACAAATCTAATATTAAAATATTGTGTCTGATATTCACAAGGTACAAAACGAATTCATAGCAAAATGATTTCCATCTGAAAATTTAAACTGTCCAAAACTCCTTAATTTTTCAAATGACTAATTGGAAGGACTATAATTATATATGTGAGAAATATTAATTGCAAGAAAGAACTCATCTTGGATATTCATATACAAACTGTATGTTAAATAATTGATGTACAACAACATTTGATACGTATTTTATTCTATTGTGTGTTAAGAAAATGAGTTCACTTAGGGAATGTCTTTCTTTATAATGAATCAGATTTAATTTAACAATAAACGACACTTTATAAGAATGGACTGTAAAATACAAATAAATCATTTTAATGTATTCTATCTGTTAATAAAAATTGTCAGAAAGGAAATCGCAAATAAACGAAAGAACTTCTCCAACTGAGAACCACATATTGTAAACCCAAAGTAGTTTCAAATTTTCGTACAACTAAATCTAAAAGGTAAATTTGTGTTTATAAACAAATGTCCAAATTATGAAAGACCACAAACATCAATGATATCCAGGCCATACGATACATATTGATCCTAGAATAAATAACGACCTTGCTCTTAACTACTGGTGTGACAACCAAGCATAATTAATTTAACTCCTAAAGTGATTTTTCTTTAGGTCACTTAAAACAGTTTTTCCTCACTAGAAGAGAAGGATTTCTTTACGGCTATTTATCCTTTCTGAACTTTGGGAGATGTGGGTGAAAGAGAGCATTGCAAAATGGTTTAGTGCTATACTTACTAGAACAGAAGTAAAACAGCAATTAACTGTAAATAAAGACACATTTTTAAAACATACATTGATTTAATCAAAAGCACATACAACAAAAATAGTTAACAAGGTGAATTGGCTAAACTTTGCTAAAATAAAAGCAAAGAACTCCAGTCTATCGCCCAAACATGCTAATAATGTGTGCCTTAATTGACTGATAATGGCCCATGGGGTTTGACAGATACGAATGAATATTGCAGGCACCTATAAACCCAAAGGTTATTTTTAATCAGACCATCCGAAGGCAGCAACCTTCAATCTTGTGGAAGAAAGTAGCTCTTAAATTGGATATCTTTGCAACGGGTGGGGCCTCCATAGTATCTGACCTTAAGTATACACCTCCTGTAACACTCAGCTACCCACACATGTCCTTGGCCTTCATCCAGTTAATCATAGCACTGAATCTTCTCAACCAAGCAGATAAGTAAAATAACAAAGTTGTTAAATTCATATAAATATATTATAATATAGGCTATACTGTAATATACTTACAAAATAAATTTACTACCAATAGGAGAAATACTTCTAATAGGCCATTTCACTATTCAGAGTACTATTAAGTCTAATCTATCATCGTAGACATTCTACTGAAACTCGATGTGGCATTCTTCAAAGTCTATGCCAAAGTTGAACTTAATTCCGCCAACTGCTGGCGCACGCCAGGAATACTCTACCACAACCCATGGCAGGTCTTACTTCCAAACTTAACTACTGGGGCCTAATCTTCTGTCTGCACAATTGATGATATCAGTCACCTACTCGAAGATTTATTTGACATCAGGTAACGTCCCATCGATACGGAAGAAGCTTAGAACTGAATTATAAAATCGAATTTTGAGCTGTAAGTAAAGGAGAAACCAGAATTGCCCATGCAAAATATTATTTTGAGACCAGAACTAAAATGAGCTGTCCCTTAAGCCTTTTGTACATTAGCCTTTAAAATTAGGAATATTCTGGTAAACACTCATGGAGAAGAATCGACAATTAGAAAATCAGCAGCAAAATACACAATCAGATAATCTATACACTATTCTTCTATCGGAATTTTGTGTTATCGAAGGATGAAAACCACTTGTATTCTGGTAAGCAATTTTATATTCTAATAGCCTGACATTTTCTTCAGAAGCTACTAAACCTATCTTGTTAAATATGTTTCAAAATATTATTTTATTCATTTACTTCTTCAATCAGAATGAATTTTATCAGAGGTTTATTCTTCACTCAGCAAAAGAAAGTTAATGGCAAAACATGCTTTGGTAATAAAAACATAAAATGAACAACAGACATTTGTAAATAGAGACTACTTAGATTCCAGAGTCTGTACAACGGTTGGGTAATTTAATGCCTATTGACTGACTCAAACAAAAGCTCTGAGTCTCCAAGCTTTATCCTCTTCATAAATCAAATCAGAAGAGAGGAATCTTAAATCAGAAACTAAATGTGACAAATAATCCACAGATGAATTCCATTGAATATGTATGTTCTATAAAATCTAATCTGTACAACCTAAGAAATAATTAAGGTTTGATCAGAAGCAGTGGTTTGATCTGAAAAGAAGAAAATATATTTGTTATTGGTAGACATCTTCCGGTTAATAATACAAGTTTATATTTATAACATGCAATCTGAAACGAAGCATACCA
>BMAW01110699.1:206034-334523 GCA_019974015.1 Nephila pilipes | reverse complement strand
ACGCATATCATTCGACCAGCGTCGATGCAAAGGTGTCCACTTGAAGACTTTAAATCTTATTAATTAGTAAAAAGTCTTCCTATTCATTATTCATATTTGTTAGATTGTATATCAAAAAACTTCCAGGTGTTCTTGAGTTTCCATGATAAGCATATCATATATATTATATATACATATATACATGTGTGTGTGTGTGTGTGTGTGTGTGTGTGTGTGTGTGTGTGTGTGTGTGTGTGTGTGTGTGTGTGTGTGTGTGTCAAGAATAAATTGTTTTTATAACATTGTTTGATAAATAATCGGTTCAAATAATTAAGAAACTAAGTATGCAACGTTGCATTAACGTTAACAAAATTTCAGAATTAAATATTAGTAAGTTCTTAAATATTTCTTTTCGTAAGATTTTAAAGAGTTTGACTTTTTAAATTTAACAAAAATAAAAGATATAATTTTATAAGAGGTTTCATATAATTGTTGCAATAAAAAGTATTCGAAAAGGTATTGATCCATCAAAATTAATTTTACGGTTATTTCCATAGTGATTTACTGCTGTTTTCTGGTGTACATGCTTTACCCTACGGAATTTATACATAGCTATACACAACTAAAAAAAGTGTCTCTGATCAAAACAATCTTCCTGATCTATTTTATACAGAGATATCTTTACTTTCTGATTTGTTTTGTTTTTCTTGTAACAACCTTTGCTCATGTTATACGGGTTGCTGCAATTGATTCTCAAACATATAGATAGATCTCTTCAATATATGTTACTTGGTTTCCTAGCTTGTATTGAGCTCCAAAATAAAACAAAGCGTTTTCTCGCAATATATTTCTTCAGAATCCAAAGAATTGGAAGCAATATGTCATGGAGGTAATGAAAAGCTATAACATATTGCTAGATTAATCTTCAAATATACGATTCAATTTTAATGCTTTTATTCTTTGTAATCTTAGTTATGCTTTATCGTAATAGTTATCTATGTTTTCTTAGTACTCAATATTTAAAATTTTATGTTGCTCTTTCATTAAAATATTATCAAGTAAGGAAACAATGCAAGTAAATATAGCAGCAAAGAGAATTTCTTTACTTTTCTAAATACCATTAGTATAATTTTATATATTTTATTTGAATCCTCAATATATATTATTTAAAATAATACAATAAAAAAAAGAACAAGATTAAAATCTATTTATCATTCTTCATATTCTCGAATTGTCTTCTTATTGATGTGTATTTAGATCAATGTTCACACTAATTTTATTAAGAGAGTTTATCAGACTAAATCTTAAAAACAGAACAATTCCTGGGATACCTACTACAATTATTATTGATAATATTTTAAAAGAAGAGAAAAATAAATTTATAAGGCTTTCGAATTTCTCAAAATTTAAATTTCCTATGATCAGTTATAAGAAGTGAAATATTTTTTTACAACTATTTAGATCATTTTTTCAGCACTTGTAAAATCTATTAATACGTAATTTGGTTTTTCCGACTATATTCTGTTGTTATTGAAAAACCATATCTATAAAACCTTATATAATTCAACACAATTATTTTAGACAAGATAAATAATTATGTAAAAAACAAATACAGGTTAAGTAGTTTTTTTTTCTTGATTAATTTTACAAAATTTAAGACTTTATGACAAAAACAAACTCTTGCATGAATAAATTACTACCAGTTCTGCGAAGTTTTTTATTTGGGAGTTTTGCTCTTATTTTCAGTTACTTCATTTTCATGAATTCATTATTTTTCCTGGTCCATGGGTCCTAATTTTTCTTAGGTGTAATCCTCGAACTAAATTGAGCAAATATACAAAGAATTGATAAGAACTCTGTTTCTTTCTTTTTATTTAGCATATTTATTGGAATTTTAGAAGGAATGTTGACGTTTTGAATTGTACGTACTTCCTAAAATGGTGAGTGTTAACTACCGTTGCTGCTATTAAGCGAACTTAACTTTGAATATTTCATGGATGATCTCCCTCTTCGTGGGTTATTTAGCACAAAATTGTATAATCTGATTATTTTCTGTCAGAGTAGCCTAATTATTTTATTTATCTCAAGCTGAAATGTGGCATTTCCTTTTCAAGTAAATAATCTTGTGAATTTGCCTTGTGAGATTTTTTAAAAATTTAATTCTCTGTACGTATTTTGAGAGCTTAACGTTACAATATTTAAGAATCTTCCCAAGTTTTATAAAGTAAGTTCAGACTCTCCATACTTCCCTTCATTATAACTGCACCATACGTTAGGTTTTCAATGCAAATTATTCATTAAATATCCAGATTATTTAGTAAAGTCAAGTACTCATATTTAGAACCACTTTTCTCTTACAAGTTGGAATTTTGTTTCCACTTTTCTCTGACAAGTTGGTATTTTGTTTTCATTTAGTGGGTCAGGTTATTATTAGAATTCCAACAATTCTTTAACTTTTGGGTATTGTAATATATTTTATCTCTTTTTTTATGGTTCCTTTTGATAAAATCCTTAGCTGTTTTATATGTCAAGTGTGATTGGCTATTTTTATTTGCACAAGACTTGATGGTTGGCTTTATTTATTCAGGCTGCATCAAACACCCATTAATTCACTTAAAATCATGTATTTGTAGTTTAAATAACTGTTCGAGATAAAAACCAATGTTTTTAAAAGCAATGTTTTTATATAATGACTAAGTATATTAATTATTATACATTAAATTCAAAACAAACACGTGATAAACACGTAAAAAATTTGATTATAATTTCAATTTAATCAATCATTTATTGAATATTTTTTTACTGAAAAATTTTACAACACATACAAGAATTTCCTTCTTAGCTTCCAAATATTTTTGGATTATCAGATCTAACCGCGGGGAGGTGAGGTGAGGCTAATTTGAGTGTAATTGGTTAAGTGTAGATAAATCTACATGTATTACGCGTCATACTCTTCTAGACCCAAAAACGTGGACAAAACACAAATGGACTTTATTATTTTTTAAGGAACATGAAAACATTGCACAAAAATAAGAATAAATTTCTTAAAAAAAATCCTGAAATTATTTTAACAGACAAACATTTATTATATAATACCTTATTAATATTGTTTTAATATTTTTCTCATACTTAAGGGATATTAGCCTATATAGCACCACATCATTCATCAATCTATCTCTTAATTAAACAATGGATACTATAAATTTTTTTCAAATTAAGTTATTTTTAGCAATTTCCGTAGACTAAAAATTTACGAATGGAGCAAATAAAAGTTATGTATCTAATAATTTTTACTAATTCATGATTTCTAGGCGACATGCCAAACATTTAAATTCTACTTTCTTAGTACTTCTGAAATGCTGTACATCAAATTCTAGAAAACATAATTTTTAACTTTAAAATTTACTTAAAAAGAGACATTTGTGAGCGTATTAAAAAATTCATAATATAAAATCAAAACATGCATTTGAAAGTTTGTAAGTAATTCTATTAAAAATGGGAACCAGAATTCAGAAAAAATTATTGTGATATGACATGGCGTCAAATATTAGAATCTTTCTCTCTTGCGAATGATTACTGACTAAAAGTCAGCAACCCTTACTATCTCCCCTTTGTGAGTAGAAAACTTTTACGATACCTCATGTGGCGTATATGGAATTCCCGGTGTTCCCAGAAGGGGGAAGAAACTTGTTCCTCAATCTTAAAAGCGCCGAGTGGAAGGGATATTTTGACTTATTAAAATTATTAAAATATTAATTAAAACTTGTCGCATATGTCTAAATATTGCATTGTTAGGCGAGTAAGAACGATTTCCGAATTTTCAGAGTTCTGGTGTGATGGGAAGTTGGTTAAATTAACGATCGAAAATTTGATGACACACACTCACACACACCAAGTGAAATTCAGAAAAACGTTGTAAAAAGAGATAATTTATGTTTCCTTTTGATAAAATCCTTAGCTGTTTTATATGCCAAGTGTGGTTGGCTATTTGTATTTGCACAAGGATTGCTGGTTAGCTTTATTTATCCTGGCTGCATCAAACACCCGTTAATTGACTTAAAATCATGTATTTGTAGTTTAAGTAAAACTCTATGAATAAAATAAAGAAAAAAAAAGGAAGATGAAATAATGACAAGAGTCGACAGAAAAATCGCTATGAGATCCCGAGTTGCGTCAATTATATTTATCAAAAACAAAGAATTGCATGGGAGAAAGGAAAACTATGAATTCATCCTGAAGAGTCTACAAATCCTGATCTTATTTAAAGAAGGTAGATCATAGAAGGGTCATTATTATCATTATTTTGTTTATGAACACTTCTCAAACTTCTTCTTTTACTTCAATATAAGCTGACAAATGTTTTTAACTCATTTCAATTTCTAAAAACTCTATTTTTTGTTCTCCGTTTTTCTATAATATTATCATTATACATGTAGATGCCGAAGCGCATGATAAATTAAGTTTTGATTAATGTCCACATTTTTCTCTGCATTCACTGATTTTCGAAATCAGTATTATTAAATAAATTTTGAAACTAATCTACATACGCAAGCAATTTAAAATGACTTCAAATATGTTTACAAAAATGTGTTTAAAAATATGTTTACAGAAATTAAACACATTTCAAATGTGTAATTAGAAAAATGTTTAGACATCAAATTATACAACTAATTTAATGGTATCAATTAATACGCTAATAATTGAAATTGTAACATTTTTTTTTTTGAATTTTTATTCCTTGTGTCAAAAAAAGGTTCATATTAATATTCCTTTATTCGTTATTTAATAGAAAAAATATCACCGGAAAACGGACAGAAAAGAAACGCAGAAGTGAATCTTTCATCAAACCAGAACTGAAAGAAATAAACATAGGAAAGAAATGCGGAAGGAGAAACTTTTAGAGCATCTCAAAATGGATGAGTAAGAGACCTCAAAAAGAGGGGGAAGGAAACAACTTATCCCCAAACTTTTAAGAAACACGGCATTGAAGCAAGAATAACAAACATCAAGCAATCAAATGAACCTTTAAAAAGAACCGGAAACTTTTTAGACAAATCAAAGCGATGGTTCTAAAACCATCTGAAAACCATAAGTCTTAGTAAAATGGAGGCAAAGTAACGAGAACAAGATATAAATAAAAATAAAATACCGGGGAAAGTTCTCACTATGAATGTGAAAGTCAAGTGGGGTGGCAACTAAGATCATTAATTCCTTGATCACAAAGCGCAAGTGGTGACTGTCGTCACAATAGAGAGGAGATAAGAATCCAATTAGGTGGAGATTAACAAAATGTTGCCATTGAGAAGCATCCATTGAAATTTTGGGGCTAAGAGAAAGTCGACACTTATTACGTTTCATTTATCTTTATCTTTTTAGGGGCGGGAAGGTTTGAGTATGAATCCTCCTTTCTCAGAAAGAATGTGGTCGTGATGGCCTAGTGATCATGGTCAGGAATTTGCGACCGTTGGTTTTCGTTGCGTCACCGTTTCGAGCCTTGATGACATTAAAGACTCGCCATGTAGCCAGGACTTATGCACGTTAAATCTGTCAAGACTCAAAGTCTTCCCAGTGGCGTAGTGTGGAAGCTAGGAGAAAATGTTAGCTCAGGTGTCGTCCTAGTTGCTTGATTGAGGATAAAAATTATGAGGTACGTCGCCAATAACCCTCGAGTTGCTTCTTGTGAGATGTAAATAAAACCAATCAATCAATCTCGAAAAGAGAAATGTACCATTTGAATTTTTGAAAGAGATTATCTTCGAGTTCTACCGGCCCTTGAAATTAACTGTACGTTTAAAAATTTATCATCAGGCAAAATGTAAAATTTTCTTTTCGTGTACAAGCGATTTCCAAAAAAAGCTAAAAATGATGTAGAAAGAGTGTAGAGCAAATGCAGAAAATTCATATCTGTGTTGGAAATTACACTACCACTTAATTTATATCAATACCGTAACTCGCGTTTCAATTAACGCGTGGCTTAGTAACCATAGCCGTCGACTACAATGATTTAACTTGACAACGACCTACTTGCATTTAAATGCATTTAAAGAATTTTCTGCTTTGACCATAATGTGAAAGTATGCCAGCAATTTTTTTCAACATAAACAGGTTAACTTGTGCTTAATCGGGGTTGATTGAATCAAGAGGAAAGAGGAAAAAGAATAGCTGAAAGTTAAGTATTTGATTACGCATATTTATGATATGTATTAAGAAATTGTACGATTTTACTATAAAATTATCAAATAGCTTCCATGAAATGTCCTATAAAATAATAAAAAACCCTTTTTAGTAATGGATTTTAAATAAATTCTCGCTTTGGAGTAGCCTACTTTCAATTCGGGTACTGCTTTCTATAGTCATCGACAAATTGGAGAATAAATTACTTCTGCTCATCCAACAGAGTTAATTCAAAGAGAGCAAATTAGAACCCATTAAAATTTTGCTTCAATTTCTTCCCTGTTTCAACATTTAGATTAAAGAATGTTTCTCGGACTTTTAAAAAGAATCTTCGGTACCCGAAAGATCTAGACAAATTCACAGAAGTAATATCGAAATTCAATTTCTTTCAAAAATTTAAAACTTTAATAAATTTTTTGATTATTTAAATACCACTGTTGATGCCGAAATTTCCTCTAATTCATAGAATTTTCATACTTCCTTAAATATTTTAAGAATATTATACCATTAAATAATTCTCTAATTGCCGATGAACTCTTTAAACGTACTTTAATATAAACTTTCATAAGAAACAAACAAACGTTTGTCAGACAGGTAGCTCACTTCAAGTTCTTTTACAGCTAATATAGCTGTTTAAATAAAATCACCTTAATTAAAGGAGTAAATTGTATTTGCTATCCATCTTGAATTATGTAAATTCCTTTGGTGGCATGATTTTGAAAGTACCATTCACTAAAATAACACTTAATTCAACGACATACCTAAAATCATTGATGCCGAGATAGCCTAGTGGTCATGGTCGTGGATTCGAGACCGGCGTAGTTTTCGTCCAGTCGTGGGTTAGATACCTGATGCCACTAAAGACCCACCGTGTAGTAGGGCTGATGCATGTTAAATCTGTCACGGTTCCAGGTCCTCCTTTTGAATTTTGTGGAAGCGTGAAGATGGAGTGAAGCTCAGGTATCGTCCTCGTTACTTAACCGAGGCTCAAAATCACGAGATCAGTTGAAAATAATCATCGTGTTGCTTCTAAGTGCAACATTAATAAATAAACATAATGATTCAAAAGAATGTTCTTCAATTTTTAGTTTTTCAGCTATTTTTAAATAAGAATTTAATTCACATTACTCGGTACAACACTCTTAGTTCAAGTATTTATGATTGTTGTAATAATTTCCCCTTCTTTCAAACTGTTCCATATTTCTCTGAATTTTAAAAAAAATCATTTGGACATCTTGTTACTTGAGGCAACTCGTGTTCGAAAACATATCATACCATTAATTTGAACATGCGTTGCCAACATGCAAAATATGCCATCTCTTGCGATTACATTTCTAATATTCTTTAGAAATGTAATCGCGCCATTGAAACAACCATTATTGGAACTAATAACTCAGAGCAGAAAAATGGTATCTTATTTTCCAATCACCAATTTTTTTAACATTCCACATTGCCATAGCTTTCTCCTCCCTGAAATATTTTGTAATTTTGGCACCCTTGGCAATTTTTCTTGATATCATTAGCTTTCTAGATATTAATGATAGGCAGTATTTTACATTTTAAAGCTGTCATATTTAAAGCAAGTGTTTATTTAATAGTCATCTTAACGTATAGAAAGCAAGATTCATTACCTTTGAATAATTATTTAAATTTAGTAGACTTCGGCTCACGAAAGTTTTCTCGATATATTAGAATTGTATTCTGGTTGATGACCAGGTCATTTTTAATGAGCTTTTAAGATTCAGAAATGGTTGCTAGAAAAAAAATTCATTTTTCACACTAATGTGAAATTGATTGAGTATATCTATTACTTTTGGAATTAAAAAAACATATCTTAAAGTTTGTTTTAACGTTTCTATAAATCTCGTCATTAACCTGTTTGTGTACTTACCTTTTCCTCACAAAAAGTATAAGATATGTTTGAAGAACTGTGTTCAGATCAATCTTCGACGTTGATGATTCTTCTCCTGAATCCATGAAATATCCAGGGCTTTCCAAGTACAATGAACCTTGACTCTGTCTGCTTTCATGTTCCCTGATTTTTATTAAAGCTATTTCTTCACAATATTTACTAGCTTCATACCGACTCTCCTAAGGCATCTTTTTCTCCATCTCTGTACGTATCACTGAGTAAAAAAATATGTCATCATCAATTTTTATAATTCCCAAAACGCTAGATGAGCAACATCAAATAAATTATTTAAAAACTAATGTTCTTTTTATGTGTCTGATATAATCCTGGCATATTTTTATCGAAGACTGCCGAATAAGAAAACATCTTCATCATTTTTTTTCTGCATAATGAGGCGAAGGAATCTAAAAGGGTCTTCTCTAAAAAGTGAGGCATTAGTGCTCTACTTGACACTTTTACTTAAGCACAGTTGACCTCCTGCAAATTATAAAATAGGACAGATATTACTTGCCGGGTAAATGGATGTTTGCTTTCAGTAATTGCATGATACTACCAGTAAATTAAATAAATATTTCTATTACTACTTTTCATTTGGAAGCAATAATTGCATTCGTAGTAACACGGTCCGTGACAAGATTAGACTAAGAGGCCGACTTAGGGTAGAATGCAACATAAACAAACGAATTACTGCCTGTATTCACTGATATCTAACTTCTGCCGTTATCACGCATAAGATTTCAACCAATGCACTGAACAATCGAGGTGTCAAGTTCTTTTTTTAAAATTAAAGGAAAGCACAGAGGAGATCCGAATTGAAATTAAAACACACACACACACACAAATATATATATTAAAGAAATAATTTAAAGTCATTTTACTCAGTAAGATATTGTATATTTTAAATTTTAGATGATCTATTTTTAACTAAATATTTTTAGTTTATGTTACAATACGCTTTTTTTTTAAAATGAATTTGTGGTTTAGTTAAATTTTTTATTTTAATTTTAAACTTAGCTATTAGATGGAGACACATTTTTAGAATACGAATTTGAAATATCTAAGATTTACCAATTTAGAAGGTTTATTTACTGCAATAATTATCAATTTTAAATTGATTTCTCAGCATAAGTATTGAAATAATTTCAATTTAGTAGGAGAAGTATTTTTTGATGTACACCCAACACTTTTTACACGGTCGATACGTTCCTCCAAAAACAGTGCAAAAAAAATTCGTATAAAATAATACATGCGACATATAACAAATTTGAGGATATGTTCCTCAACTTTAAAAAATCGTGTAAGATGAAAAAACTCTCAATATTTTCCCAAAACACTTCGCAAAAAAAGTAATAATAAAATCTATATTACATATTTATAAAACAATTCATTTTTATTACAAATTTTTTTTAATTAGTGTGTGCAGTGAAAATTCAATCTATAGGGACATACAACATATAAAAAATTCAAATTGAAATTAGGAATAAAACTACTAACTAACATCTATTCATTGCTGCTTAATAACAAGTGTACACTTTCATTACGAACTGGATCAAAATTGCTATCATCAGAAGATGTATCAGATATGTCCAGCACAGGTATCGGCTTTGATTCAAATGAAGAACTTCGTTCGTCATTAACGGCCTCTGTTGGATTTTTATGGTTATAACGTCTGCTATCAGTGGCTTTTTCTTTCATTCATTCATTCTTTCTTTTTTTTTCGTTTCTGAAGCTGTTTATATAATTCTTGATATCCTGTTACACAAAGCTTAATATCAAGTTGAACTTTTAATGCACTTTCTATATCAAGATCATGAGCAAGAGAATGTGACATACTTGTAGCAAATTTCGAGTCCTCGCGAATTAAATCAGCTGTTAATAGATGAACTTCACCTTCGACTTCGTCATTATCGAATTCTTTATTATCATAAACTATCATGAATTCGATCAAGTCGTCCTCATCCAAAGGATTTTCTAGCATCAATTCTTCGATGTCAGCCGTTTGCATGTTGTTAAAACCTTCACCACCAATTGCTTTTGATAGAGTTATGAATTCGGAACATACAGCTTATTTTTGTACTACGAAGCTACCACTTTTGACGTTTGCTGGCAAACAAATTTCCAACAACCATTTAAGGTCAAATGGGCCTAACTGTTTGATAACAAAAGAAGCATGTGTAATACAATCCATAATCGTGAACTTTCTCCATGTTTCCACAACAGTCAAATTTCTTTCTTCCACTTAGTCTAAAATATATTTAAACGTTCGCATTATGTAGTACATTTTAAATGTTGATATACTACCCAAATCGAGTCGCTGAATTAACGAGGTCTAATAAGGAAGTAAAAATAGCACAAGGCGGTAAAAACAGCATTTGAATATTTGGAAAAAAATTTGGAGGATTCGAGTTAGAACAAAAAATTCGACTAAAAAAGTATATTGGTGAACCATGTTATTTCCAAATCGTGTACAAAAAAATTGGATGTATATATTAAATTTCAAACATTCATTCGATTACTCAATATTGTTTGATGGTTATGAACTATACTTCTGGCCATTAAAATTGAAAATACAAAAAGATATCTAGTGTACGTAATCAATATGATATGAAGACAAAATGATTAAATTTGCAAACAGTTTGAATGATTACAGGGGTGAGAAATTAATAGAAACAACTGCCACCCCTGGCAGCTAAAACAGCCCTTATCCGGTTAGGCATGGATGACAAAAACGGGCAACATATTCCATACTGTTTCAAATGTATGCGACACTTCAAAAACCATAAAAGCTGGAGAGGGGTAGAGGACCAGTCTCTCAGAAACCAATTAAAAGATGTTTTCAAAAGATGATAGATCTGAAGACCGTTCAGGCCAGGGCAACAATTGAATATCATTTGTATCGGGGAAAGTCAGAAAACAGTGTGCAATAGGTGATGTTGCATTGGAAGATGGCATTTGGTAGGCCTCAACCTGCCAAACGCCTGAAAATAGAGCTCAATCACTGGATGTAAGGCATCGGAAATTTATCGATCTGCTTTCGAATTACCATCGCTTTGAACTAGAGATGTGCGTGTTTTGTACCCAATGACTGCCCAAACCATCACCCTAGGTGCAGATCCAATAAACCGATATGGAATGCAAGCAGGTGACGAGGGGTCTCCAGACGCAAATACGCCCATCAGAATACTATTCGAAGAACCAAGATTCGTCTGGAAACACGACATTGCGCTAATCCTGTATCCAACTTTGTCATTCGGCGCACCAGAGACGGCGTCTTTCTCTCTTTGCTGTATTGTCAAGGTAAACTAAAGTAATGGTCGCCGTGCCGATAGTCCACGTTGTTGCATACGTCTTCGTACAGTACGAGCGAATACTGAGAGTGCTGTAAACATGTCCATTTCATAACTAATGGTTCGTATTGTGGCTATACATTTTTGCAAGGCCAACCTGACAATATGTCTGTCGTCTTGGGCGTTAGTTATGGGAAAGAGTGGAGATCCTGCATTGCCGATCAGTATGACCTTCAGCAACCCATTGATTCCATATTCGCATGACAGTGGTTAGATTTCAACCAGTGCAACGGACAATATCACAGAACGACAATCCACACTTTCTATAGGCAACAATCCTGACGTAATCGAATTCCGACACTTACTGGTAAGTATTTCTTCGTATTCGAGGCATAACACGATATTCTACGATATTCTGAGCAAACTCCGACCTTACAAAGTGCTTTCCGGATGAGAAATCCGAATATACACTATATACAATGAAAAATTCATTTCTTTCTTTTATGTATATTTATATTTATATATTTCTTTTATGTAGTGTTTCAGATGTCGTTTATCCCTCCCACCTCGTCTAAATGCTTTGAAATACTAATCATTTGCATATCCTAACCTTTTCTTCCTTTCATGTGATTTTGACGTTCATCAGATCATTTCTTCAAAGTGTAGTAATTTTAATGTGCAGAAGTGTATAGTATATCAGACCATATTGAAATGAATGGTGTGCATATCAAATTTCTTATGGGGGTAAAAATTATAACTCTTTTTTCAAGTATTAAAATATTTTTAAGTGTTTATTTATGGGAATAAACAACCTTTACTTTTACATTAGGTACTTGGTTGAAATATATTTATTTCCTTTTTCTAATCTTGAATTTCTGTTCGTTTAAAGAATTGCAATTTTTCGTGGTCTGTATCGTTAATGATAATGTGATTATCAAAAATGTGATAGTTGGATCCTTTAAACTATTTCAACACACTTCTCCGTGTCCGAACTCAGGAACTTGCATAACATTATTTTCTTTTATGTTTCTCCTTAATACCTTTCCCTTGAGATATGATTTGTTTTGGGGTAGGTCCGCTTTTAATTTGGTTGTAATTTTTAATTAATGGTTCTTATTTTTTTGAACTGGTATTAATTATTATGTTTAATTTGTTTTCAGTAAATTTAAAACTTTTTTCATTGCAATATTTTACATGCTTTAAATTACAAAATTTTTAATTTCATATTTTTGTTTTTTGATTCATACTAATTTTTTCAAATAATTCTGAAGTATTTGCAGTTTTTTAATTTTAATGTTTCTTTAAATTTGTTTTTTGTGGATACAACTTGTGATTTCGTATGATTTTATACAGTGGAAAATTTATTTAATCATGCAAATAATTGTTTTTCTATATATCTTTTTTTTAGCTTTCTGTCTTTTTAAATATTTTATAATTTATTTTTTCAAATATATATATATATATATATATAAATTCTTCCAGTACATTGAAGATATTCTGTGATGCAATTCTTATTATTAAACATGAGTGATTGAAAAATATGTGTCCTATAAATAATATTTATCTTAAAAAATTTCTGATATAATTCTTGTAACATTTGCTATAAATATCATAAATATCGAATAGATCAATCTGTACTAAATGCGTATTGCTTACTACGATTCTCGATGACTCGTTTATCAAATTTTAATTCAAATAAATGTATTTGCTTCACATGACTGCACATTTCTACAAATGATTACAATCTTTTTCCAATAATTAGCTGGAAACTCGGCGGATGTTGAAAGACCCTCCTTCTTTAATCTGACTTGAGGTTTAATCAACGAAATGGCTCTTCGACTTTTAATTGATTTCGTTGAGCCATGAGTGCCAAAGAAGGTTCGTAGAAATTGATCTCTTACAATCCCATAGGAATGTTATATTGATTCTATAGTAAATGATTACTTTAATGGCACCGATATTCTCCGATACTATCCTTTAGTAGTTCAATTCAAAACAAATACATCTGGTCTCTTGATGAAGAATAAACTAATTCCTTAGGATTTCTTTTTTTATAAATAAATTTCTAAAAAAATAGCTTTATATTAAAATCGGAAAACATTTATTTTGCTTACTTCTAAAGAAGTAAATTATAGGGATTAAATGTGCTATTTAAATTAATTATAGAACTTTTCTTGAGTTATCCGATTAATTGAAGTATCCTGTTTATTATTCTTCCTGATTCACTCTTTACAAAGATTGTTTGAAATTTCAGTTCTTCTAAATCGATCGTAAAAAAAGTAATTTATAGCGTGAAAATTCCACCTAAATGTGTCTGAAGAATAGTTAAATTAGAGAAGGAAAACTGTAAGATTTTAGCTCTACTGATCAGAGAGTTAGCTTCCTGTGTTAAGAACTTCTTGATCCATACAAACTTTTGAAATTACTTTTGTTTTAGAGTTTATCAGAAGATATTTTATGAATGCATTTAGTGGAATCGAAAACAGAATTGTTCTTCTTCAAATAATTGGAAAAAGAGGGGGGGGGTGGAATCTAAATTTCTATAAAACATTTGGAGTTTAACTTTCAACTGTCATAGCTTTAAAAATATTTTTGTCCGTTATTATCTTAAATTTGGTACTGTATTCATTCTTCAATCCGTCCCAAATTTCAAAATTTCCATTTTAATTTGGTGTTATAAAAAGTATACATGTTATCAAATTTTGTAACCTTTAGAAAGAAATCTGGCTTAGATTTGATAAAAAAAAACTCAATGCATAAAATATACAATATATATTATTTTGTGTAATTTAATTAATTAATTAATTAACGATTATTATAATATATGTATCAAATGCATTATTCTCCATTTCAGATTATATTTTCGATGCATGTAATATATAATGTACGAGTAAACTTTTTCTATACAGAATTCTCAAAAATATACTTAAAAAAATACTTTAATTCTGATTCTTCAATTTAAATACTTTTCTATGTAAATTTCACAAGCATTTATTAAAAAAAAAATTGAGTACTTTTAATATCAAAAGAACATTTTTTCTACATAATTAATGCAAAATTATTCTAATACTTTCTTTTTTTCCTCTATTTTAGAGGATGCCTTTAGACTGCATTTTCACTGTTATTGCATAAAAATTATCCTGAAAATCTCAAAGTAAGATTTTAAATGTGTCTTAACCATATTATTAAATGACATTTTAAAGATATATATCGTTAAATTTACATTTAAAAAATGCACAAAAACTGACATGTCAAAAAATGCATCGAAAATTGATGAGAAAGTTCCTCCTTGTTCGAAAATGACATAACCGAATTCAAAAATTTGCGACACGTTTTGAGCTAAAATGTAATTTTTTTTTATATCATAAGACACTGAAAATTTACTTCTGAAAGTGGGTTTAAAAGAATACGAAAATTACATCTTGAGCATGACCGAAGAAAATGTGCTGGGATCTTGAAAAAGACTAAAAGTTTGGAAAACCAGTTACAGTGAAATTAGAATTTTTTAACTGCTACATAAAGTGTTTTACAATTATTTTCTTGCTAATGGCTGAACATGAATACTATTATCGTATGTTTTAAATCTGCCCAGTTATGCGTTAATCATAAGTCTTACATTGTGCTTAGTAAATAATTAGATATATTCTTTTTATTGTTGGCAACAGTGTGAAATAAATTATACCAGGAAGGTGTTTATAGAATTTTAAGTCATAAACAGAGAATTGATGTACATACACTGTTGGTGTATGCATTAAATTTACCAAGGCCAGAAAGAAACTGAGTCATTTTAAAATGTGTATAAAAGTGATAGCATGACAATCTATGTGGAATGGTCGAGAAAAACTTCTTCCTCAATACAAAATGAGCCAATTGAATGTACGAATTGCTTCAGAATTAGACAACATTTCTTTCAGCTTTCTTCTTGTAAACGTATTTGGGAATATTTACTGAGAAATCAATATCTCGTAGTGTTGCAGTCTTGGACAAGAAATCGGCATTTTCATTTCCGAGCATTCTAGTGTAGACACGATCAAAGGCAAATGACGCAAGGATATTCCTGCTCATAAGAACTAAGGTGTTTTTTTTTTCTTTTAATTTCGAAAATAACTTTATTACAAGTTGAAATATTTTCTAGAGTTTCTAAAAGAGAGAGGGAACCAGAACGAATACAATACTTAGATAATATATACGTATAATCCATAACTTTATACGTATAATCCATTTGATAGTATGGTTAATGTTGAAAAATTCGGCAATAATAACAGTACATTCATCATGAATTCTGAATTTGATAATGTTCAATTTTAATAGCATTACAGAAAATTACAAATGCAAAACCAACACGGTTATTAATTTTGCTACCATTGGTAAAACAAACAAATGGGAAATCTTCAATTTTACTGTGATAGATAACAGAGTAGATGGCGCTCTACTATGTTGGATGTAGTGGGAGATTGAAAAATGTCCTTAAGCAATCGCAGTTTGACACAAATGACGCAGAGAGATTATCTTTAGAAGCAAAATTCTGGAGGATATAGATATCAATGAGGGGGGAGGCACCAGAAATTTCCAAAAATTGTTCCATAACTATTAGGGCTATAACCTCAATTGATTCTCCTCTGGATAGGTCGAAAAAGAACTTAGAGTTAATATTCTTGTACAAATTAGCACCCTAGACTCAAGAGCCATAAACAATGAAAGTCACAATACTTTGCATATACATGAGAGCATGAACATTTTAATATATACGCTAAGTGTTGCAGGCAAATCGACTTATTCTTTGCTGTAATTCATTTCCCTCATTAGAAATATATGCATGGTATTTTTTTCCAATAAAACTTATAGTCATAAAGCCCCATGTATTCTCTACTGAAGCTGAAAGGATACCATGTAAGGTGAATGAGTAGTGTAAAATAGTATTTTTACCCATTAATTATAACACTGGAATTTTCACAGGTATAAATTCCATTTTAAAGTTAGGAAAAATGGAAACTAAAGAAGAACTAAGGAACTAACATATTCGTTTTTATTGATAAAATTTCATAAATATTTATATTTTATTTTTATTATTAAAACTATTTCTCAAACTGCATTATTTACTATAGTTTCAGGAGTATAAGGGGCATTTAAATACAAAATACTTGTTTTTAATTATTTCATCATTAAAAAACATTTGATTAACAATTATTTTAATCTCAAGTACTTAAATTCAATCTAGTAGTATATCCTTATTCTATAGTTATTAAAACATGAATTCTACACTTATTTACCCCTCTGTATTTTACCATTCTAGTGATTTCACATCACCGTTTAATATCAGTTAAAAATAATCCGAGAAAAAGAAATTTGATCAATATCAGTATATATGCACATTAAAATTTAACCCTTTCCCCGCGTTTTCGCAAATCAATGAATATTTTAACGTTATTGGTCTTTTGATGCTTGATTTTAATACCAAATGTCTTATTGGTTTAGAAAATTCCGGAACAGAATTAAGAATGATAGTAAGATTTAATAAAAGTAGAAAAAAAGGGTAAATAAAGAATTACAAAGGGCAAATGGAATAATTAATTTATTTTTAGTACTTTTAAAAAGCAATTCAAGTGTTCAATTTGTCTATACCCTTATTTATTTTACCTTTAATGTGTGAAATGCATTTAAAACCATCAAAATTTAGCAAATACCTTGCAGAAACTAAAATGCGAATCATCTGTTAATATTAAATATTTGCATTTAATTTTCTTAGCAATTTACACTTTTAATTTTATTAAAATAAGATTAAAATTAAAAGACAGAAATAAATCCACAACTTTCATGTGCATAAAAAACATTGCTTCATTTAAAATTATGTAGAATTTAACCCGTTCACTCCCAGCGTATCAAATGCAATACGCTCGAGTTTGCTCTCTTGTGCCCAGCGTATCGATAGAGATACGCTTGAGGAGAATGTTTCATTTGATTTTTTTTTAATATTCTAGATGGCGTTACAATAGCGTGAAATCTATATAGATAGCTTATTTGGAGTGTTGACCTTGGGGATTGGGCTTGGACTTCTGCTTATCAGGAGGGGGGTAATGGTTAAAAGCACGTGTTGTGGCGCTGCAATGACATGATTTAAAGGGTGTACTTACTTTCGGTTTTCTTTTTTTTTTTTTTTTTTTCTTCTTTCTTGCTTACTTCTTAGAAGTTCGAATGAGAATTTATGGATGTTTATGGGGATTAGGCTTATGGTAGCAGATGCTCTCAGCTGTTCGTTTCATTCGGTTGGCTTTTATTTGTAGTAACATTCATGATGAAAAGAAAGTATTTATCTGGTACTGAGATTTGCGAATTAATGAATGAATCTGACAGTGATGTTAGCGAAAATAATCCAAATCTGTACATAGCCATTAAATGAAGAAAAGGACGATAAAGATGTGCCCTTTGCTCAAAATCTTGCTTGAAGTGTCAAAAGGTGACAAAATCTATGTGTTGGACGACGTTGGACTATGCGTTGAAGAATATTTTCTTATAAAAATACCATACACCAAATGATTCATTTTCTTATATCTCAGTTTTTCATGTAATGGTACATCATTACACCATGAAATTTATGTAACAAATGTAAGTAGATTTTGTATTTTTGTAAGAGATATGATTTGTATGTAATAATTTTATGTATAAAACATAAAATTTTCGACTAAATCTTTTTTTCTTTCGTATATATTAAGTTTAATGCATTTTAAACAATATATGTAAAAACCAAAATATTCTAACGAATAGCTGATTTTAAAGGAATTTTTTTCGCGAATCAGGCTTAATATCTAAAATCGCCTGGGCACAGTATGACACTCTGCAGTAAGAAGCCGCGGGTCTAGGGAAGCACTTTTTTTTTCTCCCTCCGGTAGTGAAATGGTAATTTAAATAACATATCACTTTTTGTATAATTCACAATATCCTTATTTTTTACAGGCCAAGTAATATATTTTTATTCTTGAGTTTTTAACTTTTATGCAATCATATTAGAAATTAAATATTCTCAATTTTTTTTATATTTTTAAAATATTCTTTTAAGTTAAGTTATGAGAAACCTAGTATATGATTAATTCCTTGCAAGCATTTCATATCATTTTTATTTAACTATATATTTTTTCATATTTCATATTATGTTGACTTTTTTTTTTAAATACTTCCCATTTAAAATCAAATTTAAATGTTTTTTTATTTATTCTTTGACATATTCCACTTTGATTGTTTTCGAAAATGGAACAGAAAGGTTTGTGAGAATAGAATAAAGTAATCATGCATGAATCTCCTATAGGAAAGCAGACGCATGATTTCTAGGACTCCCAGAGTCGATTTCCAGGAGAGTGAAATATTTCTGATCTCAAGAATAAACTCATTCTTTCATTCATTCATTAAAGAAAAGAATACCAACACATGCTCAAAAACTTCTCCAGATCACGTGAACACCTCATTAGAAGTTTGAAAAAATGGCGTAAAAGTGGTTACTTCCTCTTGCTACCTTCTGGGTGCTAGATTTAGTTCTCTAATTTTCCTATCGCGTGCATTTTATCTCTGCTTAAAATGTGTATTGAAAATATTTTTACTTCATCAAGGAAATTAATAACTCCTCACATATATTTTTATTGTGTCTCTAGAATAAGGCATTAAAACACTAACATTATGTAATCTTGAAAGAGATGGAATAAGTAAGAAAAGGTTTTAAGATAATAATAAGCATACTTCGCAATAATCTTAATTAATTATCTTACTTATTACGCTTATATTCTAAGCTGAAATGTATATACGTCTGAATATCTTTACAGATATTATTGTTAAGCATCATAATTGTTGTCCAAAATTATATAAATCCTATATTTCTTTTAGGCGAATTATGTTCTCAACAAATGTTGTTAATTGACCAGCTTTAGATTAAATGTTTAGTTAAATAGTAATTTTATTTCAAATTATTCAAAGTTTACAAAAGTATTTTTTTAATAATTGAAAACATTATTAGGCATTCAATGTTTTTATCATTCAGTATAAATTGAAAAAGTCTGATTTCCTTTCCTAGCACAAAATTTAAAATTCATTACCAAATAAATTTAAAAACATACATAAGAACTTATTCATTACAGAAGTAATGAGATTATAAAAATGTATCATAATTATGTACATACATTCAAAATTGTAACAATTTCTTTTTTAATAAGCTCAGATTTCCTTATGAATAAATTTTAAAAGAGTTATATATATATATAAGTATGTATGTATACTTTTGAAGTATTAGTAACTACTCTAAAAGAATAGCACATTTTGAAAAAGACTCAATCATACAACAATATTATGCTGAATTTACTAGAAATAAACCATTCCGCGAAGAAGTGAAATGTTTATTTAAATTATTTTGGACTTCAATTCCATTGAACATCTGTTCCAACTCGCTTACATTAGATGCGAAATGGCACTATATTTACACGAGAGACTTAATAGTAGCTTTAGCAACATTCAAACATTCGCATAGACAAATCACAGTCGTGTGGCTTTTCCGAACAAATCCCATTGTTTCAAGGCTGATGTGTTCCCATAATTTCTACCTCAATATTGTAATCAGCTGTAGAAAGTCAAATCCAAAATGCATTCCCATGAGATTCTATTAGGATTGTTCCGCAACGCAACTGGAATTGCGATTTTCTAACTATCAACATAACAGTGCATCTAAAAATTTATTTACAGAAACCAAAGTTTTTAATATTTGTGTAATCTTTCTTCATGATATAGGGAACTGAAAACAGCAATTCTAAATTTAAATATATAGTGTTAACCCCAACTTTTATTTTCAGCATAGAGCTCGCCTCCTCTATTTTGTAAAGTTGCTTATAGCTTTAACTTATGTTTGCAATAGCGGCTCGTATTTAAGATATAATATAACTACTTTTTATGTTGTATTAAAGTTACTCATGTCTTTAAATATTTTGACTTCTACTTCAACCGAATAGATATGAATTTAAAACATGCAGTAAATGAATAGTAAAAGCAATTGAAAAAAAAGCAAGCGTAAAAAGCTTGATTTTTTTCATAAAATTCTATCGATTACGCAGTTAAATATAGATAAAATCATTTCATAAAGATTGAGATAATATATTTTAGAATGTTAAGTAAGGAAAATAAATTCTCATAGAAGATTTGTTACGGTAATTATAAATTATAATAATGAGACATTGCATTAAGTTTTAATAAAAATTTTATGTATCAAATACTCTTAATCATAAAAATAGCTTTAAATTTTTCCTGTTGTGCATTTAAAAAGTTGCTAGGTAATAATTATATTACGAGAAGCGTTAAAGTTTAGAAAAATAATCTATTGCTAGCACATATGCAAGATTATCTTTCTTTCCAAGTGTCTCTCATTTTATACATAAATGCACTACCTTCAATGATATTATTCGTATGGATTTTATGCATTCTGTCTGGCAGTTTAAAACTTTGATAGCAATCATAACAAATATTCGCAATAAACATTTCTATATTTTTTATTCATTTCATAAAGTTTTCTACATTATAAATATGTTTTTCTTCGATAAAAAGTTATTTTATTTTCTCTGAAAAGTTTATATTATGTTCCAAATGTTTATATCTATATTTTCATCATCGTATGTTCTTGTGATATATCAATTGCTATGCGAACAACTCATACAACAGTTTCTACAAAAATGAGAAATAAAAAATACTACAACAATGTTTTGACATAATTTTCAGTATTATTACAGCAGGGAGTTATGTAAAAGGCTTATTAGTAAAAACATTTTTATCTTTAAAAACCTACCTTAAAAATAAATAATATTGATCAACCTTAAGGGATTGACTGTGTATTACTAGTGTCTTATTTTAAGGGTATTTATGTATGCTTTATATATATAACTTAATTCTTCAATGTAATTATTACTGTATAACAACTATATATAAGTTAGAAATACAGACTTTATGTTTCATATATATGACTAATTAAAAGAAGTTAAATGAAATAATATCGTGAAAACACACACACAATATTTTACTGTAGACACCGTATATTCTATATATAAAATATTATGTTTAAACATTTTTCCTCTAGCTATTATATTTGTTACTGATATCATATTATTGGCTATAAATATTTATGTAGATATTACTCTTGCGAAAATGACATCTGCACATTGGTTCTAGAGTTGAATGACGGCAATGTAAAGCAAATGTCCTTATTCATAAAATAATGCATGGAACATGTTTTACTCTAAGAAAAATGAATATTCAGTTATATAATTTAATTTTAATGCAAATTATTAATTTGGAGCTTCCTTGAGATATCATGTACATTTGAGATTTTATGCAATTTTCTCATATAAATATAAAATAAGTTTTAAACAAATTAAACATAACTTGTTTAAACGCACTTCTTTAAATCTTAGTTGAAAAAAAAATTTAAATATATATATATATATATATAAATATATATATATATATATATATATATATATATATATATATATATATACAGGGGGTGGACAAAAATATGGAAACACCTTGTAAAATGCATGTTTGAAAAGAAAGATTGATTTTAATGAAATATGTAGGTGGCGCTGGCGTTTTTGACTACTAACGCCACCTATACAACTTCGTAAATGTGCTAAACAGTTCAGTTGTTGTCGGAGTACTGTTATGTGAGGTTGTCATTGCATTATGTCAGAGTTAATAGACTTCGAACGTGGGCAAATTGTTGGAGCACGTATGGTAGGTGCTTCCGTAAGCAAGGTAGCCGAGGTGTTTAGTGTTTCAAGAGGTACTGTATCGAAGATTTATTCCGCATATTTGAAAAGCGGAAAAACATCATCTGCTAAATCACAGCGCGGACGAAAGTGTGTGCTGAGTGATCGTGACAGACGATCATTAAGGGCAATTGTGACGAAAAATAAGAAGACCACAGCTGCAAAAGTTACTGCTGAAATGAATGTTGTGTTACAGAACCTGTGAGTACCAAAACAATTAGAAGGGAGCTTCATAAACAGGGAATTTCTGGCCGTGCTGCAATTGAGAAGCCACTCATCAGTGATGCTAATGCCCGTAACAGGAAAAGGTGGTGTTTAAGTCATAAAGCCTGGACTATAGGGCAGTGGAAGCGTGTAATATGGTCTGACGAGTCTTCTTTCACATTGTTTCCCACTTCTGGCCGAGTTTACGTCTGGAGAACGCCATCTCAAGCCTATAATATAGACTGCTTGTTGCCAAGAGTGAAACATGGCGGGGGTTCTGTTATGGTTTGGGCAGCCATATCGTGGTTCTCTGCTGGCCCCATGATAACTGTGTCAGGGCACATGACTGCCAAGACTTATGTGAAAATTTTGGCAGATCAAGTTCATTTCATGGTACAAACTTTGTTCTCCGATGGTGATGGTGTCTTCCAAGACGACAAAGCCCCTGTTCACACAGCTCACATTGTCTAGGACTGGTTTTCTGAGCACGAGGAGGATTTGTCCCATCTCCCCTGGCCACCACAGTCACCAGACCTGAATATTATCGAACCTTTGTGGTCTACATTGGAACGGAAAGTGCGTTCTCGTTATCCACCGCCAACATCGTTATCTGAACTTGCCACGTTTTGCAGGAAGAATGGTATAATATTCCCTTGGCACACATACAGGAACTGTATTTATCCATTCCGAGAAGACTGCAAGCTGTTTTGGATGCCAACGGGTTTCCTACACCATTTTAAGCAAAGAAACATGTTTTTTAAAAGGTGTTTCCATATTTTTGTCCAACCCCTGTACTTCTTAGACTATTGAGATATCTCGTTTTTGTCTAGGACACGTGAAGATCGTGAGCTTTTATAATTTTATTAGATCCTCATTTTTATAAAAGAAAAAGAAATACAGTACTTATTTTGAGTACAGATTCTAATCTTTTATATGAGAAGCGCATAATGTGCTACTGTTTTTCATAACATAATTGTTTCGTAATTGAAGGTAAGCAAAAGCACCAAAATTTGCTTGACTATATATTTAACTAACGTTTACATTTCTTTCATATTTTCTCTACTTTCATACAAAAGTATGACTAAAGTAGTAATTGAACTGAAAAAATAAATTAAGTATTACGTAAAATGTCAAACTAAATTGCAACAAGACAAGTTATTTCCCACACAAGGAAATTTATATGAAAAAAGACGCCCTGATGTGAAAAACTACATAATAGTGTAGCACAAAACAAGTGTCTACTCACTATATCTTATAAATTAGTATTTTTTTATTAAATTTTGCTTCACTCATACTTATTTTCCTTCTTCTCGCTAAATATCTTTACATTTATTCTTTCAGGTAAGACTACCGACATTACATTTAATCAAAGAAAAGTATCTTTCCTCTTTTGTTCGTCATGCCTTTCCGTTTCCGAAAGTGAGTATTGATTATTAAGTGAATGTTTGTAGCTGGCTCTCTTCCTGAGAAACAATGAAATAATAATTTAATACTATATGCCTCCAGCTGTCCATCACAAAAGAGAGGTGATTTATAAGAATAACGTTTAAATCGTGTTCGTTCCCTCGAAGTCTTAATTTATTTAGGATCAATCAAAGTGAAAAGATATGATTCTTAAGTTTGCCACTCAAAGCAAAATTGAGCTTCGAGAGGAAAATAAACATTTTGTACAAAACATTAAAATTTCTTTCAGGTAAAATAAATTAATCTTTTTTTTTAATATTTGTACAAATAATTTGAAAGTGGAAAATAGCATTTATTTTGGGATACTCTTAAAATTTTATTAGAAGTGGAAGGATTTTCATTATTGAAATTGATGAGAAAAACGTATATTCTTTATTTCAATATTTGTATTTCATTTTTTATATAAATGGAAATTTTAAAAAATAAATTATAATTAGCATTTACTGATAATTGTAAACTATTATATAATTAGTGACTATAAACAATTAAATTCAAAATATTGTTACTCTTTTAGTCACAAATATACTAACACTTTTAAATGCATTATATATTTTTTTAAATTTTCTTCCATATACTCTTAAATGCTATGGATACCTTTCAAGAGAAATATCCTTTACATCGATACATGTACGCTATCGTTAAAATTAAGAAATTTCAATAATTATTAAAAATGACTTAATTATTCTTTAACATAGAAATACTTTCTTAAGGTATATAATCTCACATCCTTTGAATTTCAGATTTGTTGCTTTTTATGGGGATTTTACAATTATTACTATTCATAATTACTACTTAGATATTTTTTTCATATATATATTTCTATGTATGTATGTATGTATGTATGTATGTATATATATATATATATATATATATATATATATATATATATATATATATATATATATATATATATATATATGCTGTATATATATATCTTTCTTCCTATATATATATATATATATATATATATTCTGAGAGAGAGAGAGAAGTATAGTGTGTAAAAAGTATAAAAGGATCATGCACTTAATTTTATAATAATTAAGTTACATAATTATTGCAATAAACAAACAAAAAAAGAATTATTAAAATTTATTATACAAATACAGTCATGTACAAAAACATTAGCGCACCAAGAAGGATTCGTCAAAATGAAACGAAATTTTACATACGTAATAACTACTTTGATGTAAGTAAATGATTAGAAAATCAAAGAAATAGGATCATTTATTTATTTTAGAGAAAACAATGCAAAAGAATAGAGAATTTAATACCCTGTTGAACTCCCTATAGCGTGTATGCACGATGCGATACGATCCAGCATTGAGGCATACAGGTTCTGTATGATGTCTTGAGACATTACATTCCATATTTGCTGTACCCTGTCTCTAGTTCGTTCAAACTCGTGGGATGCCCAACTCGCCGTCCCAAATGATCCCATATATGCTTGATTGGAGACAAATCTGGGGATCGGGCAGGCCAAGGAACGGTAGTAACAGTGCGGAGATAGTCTTGTGACACCCTTGCGTCTAAGGCCGAGCATTGTCTTGTTGAAAAATGGCTCCTGAGAGCCGTTGCATGAGTGGCAACACATGTGGTTGCAGGATGTCATGGACATACCGCTAGACTGTCATGGTGCCACGGATCAATACTAGGGGTGATAGTGTATTGTAGGCAATGGCATCCCATACCATCACACCAGCTGTGGGAGCGGTGTGTCGCTGTAAAGCAAAGGCAAGATTGAGGCGTTCACCATGGGGTGTCCACACACGAACACGATTGTCATCACTGCTGTGACTAAATCTGGATTCGTCGTAAAAGACGACCTGGTTCCATTCCGCTTCAGTCCAGTTTCCTCGTGTGTGGCACCACTCAGAACAGAGGCATTGATGGGTGGGAGTCAAGGGCTGCAAACGTAATGGGCACCACGATCCCAAATGCCCTTCAGCCAGGTGCCTTCTTATGGTTCAAGAAGACACAGGGCCCCAATTGAAGGTGTTACCTGTGCCTGGATGGCGGCCGATGAAGCAGTTGGTTGTACGCGTGCATTTCTTGCGATGTGGCGGTCTTCTCGACGACTGGTCTATCGAGGGCGTCCTGAGCCTGGTCTTTGTGTAAATGACATCTCTCGGATCCACTGGTCCGAACACCACCTCACAACACAATCAGAGCGGCCTAACTGACGAGCTACTCACCTAGCTGACCACCCAGCTTCCATCATGCCGATGATTCTCCCCCTCTCAAACTGCGACAGCTGCTCATATTGTCTTCGAAAACGGGGTAATGGCATGTCTACCTCAGCTCTTCCTTTGTAAATGATTCAGCACACTCAAACAAACTTTGGTTACCTGTTTTATACTCCACGGGGAACAACGTTAAACGCCCTCTATAGGCCATACGTTATGCACAATCAAGCTGCATTTCTATTCATTTACATATCTCCATGACATGTACCTTCATGCCAAGTTTCGTTACGGTCCCGCAATTATTTCTTGGTGCGCTAATTTTTTTTGTCCATGAGTGTATATATGAATTATGAGGAATATAAATTCAATAATGATCTGAAAAATCATAAAAATAAACAAATATACGAATTTTCAAAATGCTTTCATTGGACAAACTATTGAGGAGAAAAAGATAGTGAATGTTAATCTTTTTTTAAATGTTGTTTCTGACATTCACAAGGTGTAACATATTTTATGAATCGAAACAATCCCATTCAGCAAATTACTTTATAATAAAATTCATTTTACTCTAATATGCTTTCATCAACATTAGAGTACCACATTGTACCTCTGTAATTGGAATATTATGTCACCCAGTTCACTATTTTTTTCAGAATTACAGAACAATCTGAAAAGTTCCTTAACCCTTTCACTACCAGAGGGAGAAAAAAAAGAAATGCTTCTCTGGGTCTTGCGGCGTCTTAACGCTGAGTGTCACGCAGTGCCCAAACGATTTCAGATATTAAGCCTAATTCGCGAAAAAAATTCCTATACAATCGACTATTCGTTAGAATATTTTGATTTTTATGTATATTATTTAAAATGCGTTAAACTTAGTATATACGGAAGAAAAAATATGTGATCGAACATTGTACGTATTTTTACATAAAAAATTATATATTTTAAGAAAATACAAAATATATTTACATTTATTACATAAATTTAACGGTGTAATGATGTACCATTACATGGAATATTAAAGTATAAGAAATGAATCTTATTTTGCTGTACATTAATTTTATATCAAAAAATTCTTCAATGCATAGTCCAACGTCACATGTCTTACACACACATTTTGTCAACTTTTGACGCTTCACGCAAGATTTTGAGCAAAAGTCACATCTTCGTTTTTTTTCTTCCTTTAATAGCTGTGCACAGATTTGGATTATTTTCGCTAACATCAATAAAAGATTCATTCATTAATTCGCAAAGCTCAGTATCAGATAAATACATATACTACTTAGCTACTTCCCGACTGTTGTTACAAATAAAAAACGACTGAATGAAACGAACAGCTGAGAGCATCTGCTGCCAAAAGCCATAACCCCCACACCAAAAGTAAATGCCCCCTTTAAATCATGCCATTGCATTTAAAGAGTCGCGCCGCGACAAGTGTTTTTTACAATTACCCACCTCCTAATTGTCAAAAATGAAATCCAAGCCTATATCATCAAGGTCAAAACTCTAAATAACCTATCTATATAGATTTCGTGGTATTGTAACGCCATATAGTAACATTAAAAAAAATCACTCAAAACGTTCTCATCAAGCGTATCTCTATTGATACGTCGGGCCGTCTCATCAGCGTATCTAATGAAATACGCTGGGCACAGGAGGGCAAACGTGAGAGTATCGCATGTGATACACTGTGAGTGAACGGGTTAAGTTTTAATTATCAGTGTATTATAAAGTTTTTAAACTAAATTTTTATTTTGTAGGAAATAATTCAATGTAAAAATTCTGAATATAGATATATAAATATTGTTATTCTAGAAAGAATGGAAGTTAGGAGAGGAAGGTTCCAGCTCAGGTGTCATCCTCGTCACTTGGCCGAAGTTAAAAATTACGAGGTTCATCACCAATAGTCCTCGTGTTGTTTCTATTAAGACCAAAAATCCAGAAATAGACTTTAATAAGATAAAAATATATTAAAAGATTCTCTTTTATAAGATATTGTTTAATATTGCTAAAAATTTCACTATAATTTCAAATTTTATGTCTAAATAATCCGCTTCCATTTTACTTTTAATAAGGACAAAAATAATATATGTATATATACATGTTACTAATTTTTCCTTATATATGATTTTTGTCCTCAGAAATAAATATATATATTGTTAAGAACGTAAGTTGATGCTTCCCCTCAACACCTCTCTTATAACGGAAAAGATAGATTTACACAGATGTCACCAGTCAGCAGAAGACAGTTTAAGCAATTAACCCCTTCACCTTGGCGACCGATTTGGCGACCATTTGGTGACGACGAAAAACTTGACGACTTTGGCGATAAATAGAAAGTTTTTGAAGCCGCTGGAAGTTAAGCGAAAAATGGAACGGGAAGAAAGTTACGGAGTTTTCATGAATTTTCCTATGTGACGCAACGCCTGGCCGGAAAGGTATAAATTTGCCAAAAGCTACAGTCAGAGGAGTCAGTCCATGAATGAATCTGAGAAGAAATCGGTCTGTGTATGGAATCAGTTGGCCGTGGAGTCTGCCTTGTAGACCGATTGGAGAATCGTGGCTTAGTGAGTCTACTGGTGATTCCTCCTAAATCTAGCGGAACTGTTATAGAGAGTCTGTCTTTGGAGACTCTGTTAAAAAGATGGATCGAGAGATCGACTGAGAAAAGAAGCAATGTGTATCTTCTGGGAATCATCGGAGCGTGCCCTGGAAGTGCAGAATATTACTGCGGAGGCTGTCCGCAGTGAAAAGTAATAAACTGGTAACCCGAACCTTGTTAAGTAATGTGATAGTATTTAATGAATGTCTTGTTTCTGTATCTGTGTCACTGAAATGTGCAAGTGCAGTGTATCTGTTATTGTCCAAATTGTGCTACCTGTGTGTCGTTCTGAAGATTATGAATAAATCGTCATTTGACGTCATCCTCTGAGTTGGTATTGATTTTCCTTCGACACATATTCCAGCATGAAATATATTTCCGTAACACCTGGTGTCAGAAGTGGGATTACGCAGAGAATGCTTGAAAGTAGAGCAATGGAGTATAAAGTGAGGGAAGATATTTTCAAGTAGCTGTTTGCTTTCATGGCAAAAATTATAGCAGGACAAATAGAAATTATAGATAAACAAAAGTGCTTGGTGGATAGCTATTGGGATGGACAAAAGCTCCTAGTGAAGGAAATAACGTCGGTAATAAAATCAGAAACAGAATCCTTGCTCAGAGAACTGAGAGCCAACGGCATATAAACGACGATGATGAATATAAACACAAAAAATTCGAATGACAACATATAACAATTTAAGATGATCCAAAACTAAATCAATACAATAAACAACAAAACATTATTTAAGGAAATCATTAAAATACAAACTCATAATTATACAAATCAAAATTTACATAAATAATTAAACAATCAAAGCATTTTTAGCCCAAAACCTGGAAAATCACAAGGAACTATTAAGGAGCCAAACAATGTAAAATAAAGTAAAGTAAAATATGTTCAAAAGTTAGAATAATAGAAATAATGAAATTAATACTATTCCGTACTTTAGAATGGAATAATTTGTGTTTATACCGGTAATTATTTGGCAAACCATCAAACTTCAGTCAATTTCATCATAATAAAACGTGGCAACAATCCGAAAATCAGTAAATTCAAAAAATATACCTCAGAATAAAGAAGGAAAGCATAGTAAACATCTTCAATTTCCTTTCAAAAAATAATTATAATTAACTAAACATATTAAATATTGTAAAAGTAATTAAAAATCCAAATAAAAAAAGTAATGTTAATATAAAGTAACAATTTAACTTAATGTAACTAAAAGTTAATAAAAAAATTAAGCATTTTAAAACAAAATGTAAAACTAAATATATACTAATGACACATCATCAGAATAATTCGCAGAAACTTTATAAAGACAACAATAACAAATGCAGAAAGAAATTTACTATCTAATCCTATAAAAATCTGAACAAATTCCAAAGAATAAAACAAACGTTAATATTAAAATCTTTGAAAAAAAAAAGTTACATAATTTCAAACTAATATGGAGTCACTCTGCCCCATGAAAGAAACTCTCCTTAAAGTAAAATTTGATTGATTAATGTAAAAGAAACCATACAAGCAAATTTATTGATTGAAAGAAAACAAAAAAAAAATTTTAATTACTTAAAAAACAAATTATAGAGAAGAATTTGAATAACAATATGCAACAATTTTAAGAAAACCAAATATTAACTAATATATAACAGCTTTTTAAAAAATGAAAAATTGATTGAAGACAAAATTAAAAACATTTCACTATCTAGATTAAATAGACATATTTATTGAAAAAACATTCAAAAACCATTTAAAAAATTAAAATAAAAAATATAATGAGAGAAAAAAAGAGGGAAGAGCTGAAAATATAAGAGAATAAAGAGAATAGATAAAAATAATAAAACAATTTAAGAAATTATATATATATATATATATATATATATATATATATATATATATATATGAAAAAACAATTACCGAAAATGAGAAGTTAAGGCAAAGTTAATTTTTAGTTTAAAAGAGTTTAAAATTATAACTCTATTCAAAAACAAAGAGGCTATTTATCTCTGATCTATCTCTTTGAATTAATCATAAGTCGATATTTTGTCATATTATTTTTTTAAAAATTGTGAAGAATGCCTAAATTAAGAAATAGCACAAATTTCATTAATTTTAATTTCATTCAGGACATTTCCTCTAAATTCGTCCTACTGATTCATCAGTTTGCAGACAAACTCGGGTATTCTGTTACGACTATATACATACATATATATAAAACAACTCTTGAACAAGCGAGAAATAAATTCATGCCTATACAGTTAAATTAATTTTGTTTATATTGAGTACATTGTAAGCAGAAAACAGCTCTATATAATTTACACTCATTATGAAGGTATTTCATTATAGAATGATAAGAAATTACATGTCGATTTATAATTTAAAATAAATTTAATAATATTTGTAAGTATGTATATTTTTGCTGCCAGTAATAAAATATAAACGCCTCTTATGAAATACATAAGTAAAAGTATTTCACACTTTAGGTGTTAAAACACTGTTAAAAGGCTTTCTAAGATATCATAGGAGGATTAGAATAATAAACTAATAATAAATAAATCAGGCTAAGTTCAGATCCATTGCTCTTCAAATACTGATCCAGTTAACACCACATCATTCTTATTTCTGAAATATTTTTGAAAGGAAATAATAGATGTATCTAATCCAATACAAGAAAATTTGGAAGCATTTAATATACCATGTTTAACCACTATTCATAATTACCTCTTAAATCTATTCCACAAATCAATAAGAAAGTCACATTTTATGAACAAAAAACCTAATTTGTCTTTAAAATGAATGAAATATTCATGAGCAACTTTCAGAAAATTCTGATCACAAATTTATATGCATACATTTCTAAAATTGATTAGTAAATCGGAAACAATTGGAAAGGATCAGAAAATTATAGATAAAATAGATTTAAATTGTAAGTTTATAAAATACTCCAAGAGCAAAAATTACAACAAGCGAGTATAAGCATTTGACAGCGATTATTGTTATTACACGATATATTTTCATGATATGCATTTAATTTTTTTCAATTTATTTACTATCTTATTCATATGTATTAGATTTTATATTAAATATTTTTTCTCCCTTTATCTAAAGCTTTTCTACAAATTCTTCAAAATATTGTTTTCTCTGACAGACAGAGATTAATATATTCAAGTGATATCATTCCAACAAAATATTTCCAAGAAGTACGAGAAATGCGTCGACGCGATCACAAAGAATGCGGCTCGAGAAAGTTAAGAAAATTCATCTTGATCTGAGAAGTGCGAGGGCGAATTCCATCATCGGATTTGTGATGACTTGGAAAACAAGCGGATCCATTTTAAAATTCACTAGACTGGGAGGGATTTCTTCTTAGAGAATCCCAAATGCATGTTTGATTTCCCAACCTTTCAAACTTTGGAAATAAAAACCTTCAAAAAAATTCAGTCGTTTGATTTTTTTTCAAAATCAGGATACAGGAAATTGCTCCTGAGAATCGAGAGAAAGAAAGAATTCGATTAATATTTTAGATACTTCAAAATAAATTTCTACGAAATGGGAAGTTGTCTTGTTTTCGACAGAACATATTATTTTTATTTTGATGAATGAGGAACTGAAATAAAAGATTTGGATGTCAATCCCTATTGTTTCATGCAAAATGTTAAAATGAAATGACAGATTAATTTGTATTAAATTTCTAAAAAAGAAGAAATACACTTGCAAAGAATGTCTGCTCATTTCAAAGTTTCATATTGTTGAGTCCCCTATGATACTGTATTACCATTTCTACATCCAAATCATGTAGAAATATTTTTATATAGAAGAATATATATATATATACACGTATTTCATAAAGATAAGTATTTTCTTCAAGATTGCAACAATATTATATTGACAGTCCCTCTCAACTTGTGAGAAATAATATACCATTAAACTGAGTTTATTGGAATTATGTAAAGCTAAGAAATTAGTTAATTTAAATTTTAACACACTAAATTAAAAAAAAACTAAAAAATTTTAATACTTTTTAGTAATATAAGTTTTTGTAACCAACTTTTATACTCTTTGAGAAAATTGCAACATCTGTGCGTTTAAAGAGATTTAGTACTCAGAAAAAGGCTCAATTTCTATTTTACTTAATATTGCATATATATCTGATTTTATAAATTATTCTATTTTATTGGTATTAAAATATTTAAAACTTCAATCTTAAAACATAAAAAATATATAATAACTAATGTAACTCACATTTATAACAGTAATGTATCAAATAATTTAAATATCTTCCATTTTTTTTTTCTTTTTTGTTTTAATGAAGAAATATCATATTAATTGTAACATTTAACTTTAAATGAAATCAATTATTTTTTGAATTAATTAATGAAGTTCATATTTGTGTTTCGTTTAGTGTTACAACGAAAGCAAAAGATGTTCTCACTAATATATCATGTAGTCATATTTGCATTAACCATGCTACAGTAGCTCATTTACTTGAAGTAACATCTTCAATTTTATTTATGTCAATAAAAATATAAAATGACATTCCTCAACTTCCCGTGTCATGCCTCATAAAAGTCAATTCACGAAAGATGTCATTCTAGCTGCTTCGAATACCTTGATTCGCTCAGAAGGAACCAAAAATATTGGAAAATGTTGTGTACCAGTGCATCACTTTCTTCTGAAATTTCCTGGTACATTAAAATTGGAACCTGTCAAAAAGAGCTTTCAGTTTCCCATCTTGTGTTAGAATACCCCTTTGTTATTATGTCGACCGAGACATTTTTTCCCTTCTGGCAGTTCTTTTTTATTTTCATCACTTTGAAAGGCTCTGGCGGTTCGTGTTGTCGTTTGCATGTGATCACTACAATACATTATGCTTTTATTTAATGAAAGTCATCTTATTGCATATTTCATGAGCGAAGCAGTATGACAACGGGTGATTTTCTCTGTCATGAAAGATCGCAATTTTGACAAAATCGGTTACTCTCTTAGCATAAAAGTATATATTAGTTTTATTTCATAACTATCTCTTGCTTCTGTTTCCTAGAAACAGGTTTGCTTAAATAGCAAATTCAGTTCTCTTATATAATAAGTTTACTTCATGAATTTGAATAAATTCATATGTGCCTTTCAAAATTGCATAATATCGCCAAATTACGTTCCCCTTATTTTCCTGGTATTACATACTTCCGATATCAACCATAAGTGAAATTTTCCATTATCCATGAAATATAAAAATACAGATATGAAAATATATTCTTTAAATTATTTTGCATTTTCAAAATATATACATATATACTTCTCACATCTTGTATATGGCAATTGTAAATTTTGTTGATTGAAATTGTAAACTTGGAATAATAAGTAATTAATACTAAAAACTGTTTTTGATACTTCATTTTATGTTAAATTCGTCTAGGCTAAGAAAAATTTCATTAAGCATTTTGAAATTAAAAGTCTTTTTAAAGCTTAAAATAAAAATAATTTGCGTCTCGATATATCTATTTTGAGTTATGCTCTTCATTCTTTTTCATATATTTTAGAATTTTAAAAGAATACAATACCTAAGAGTTCTTTCTTTTGAAATGTATACTTTTGCATAAGCCATTGTGAGTTATTTGACATAAAAAAATCCATAAGTTCCTCAGTTGCATTATTAATAAAATATTTCAAAGAAAAAGGACATTGTAGTGTTATGCATTGAAATTATATACGTTGGAATCAAATAAATGGAGAAAATGCCGCTGAAAATACAGAGAGAGCTATTTGTGAATTTTTTCTTTAACTAACATCTAAATTTCTTCTTAGTTTTATAATTAAATTTCCAATACCTTTCCGATAAAATGAAACGTACGTGAAATAGATTAACTGTGAAAAGTGTATTGAACGAAACACATAAAAAGGAGACGAAATTGGAGTTAATAGTGAAATTAGTAATGAGTAATTGATAGTCGACGCGTGCAGTAGAAATTGCAGTTTGACAAATAATTATCTGTAGCAGACCGACTTTGATTAGAAATCCTTTGTTACATTATTTTACATTGGCAGAAGTTAAATGTATTGCTTGAACCTTCAACAATTTTGATTAAACTCACTCGAAGTCGAGTAAATTGTCAAAATTAAATTTTTATATTAATTCCAAACTAAATCTCAACCTCTTTTAGGGTTTGTGGATAAAAAGAAAAATCATTTTCATAAATATTCATTTCTTCTATAAATAAACTAATAGAAGTTTCATCTAACATATCTTCAACTGACTGTAAAATTATTTGCTATTTAAATTTGAAAGAGCGAAAGTAAAATTAAAAGAAAGGGAAGCATTACTTGTTTGTATAAAATCAGTAAATTCTATACAAATCATCTTTTGTAAAGAAAATTCAATGCCTTATTGCAGAAAAATAAATGGCTTTCGTTTTAAATTTAATTTAAAAATTCATGCAAAGACTTTTCTGTAAATAGGTTTCTGTGACAATTTAGCAACATATTTTCAAGTTAATACGCTTACAAATGTTCGAATTGTTTCCAACGAACAAAATATGTATCAGTAATATTTAATTAATTTATTTGCTGTATATACTGATGGCTAATCCATTTGCATACATTTTAATTATGTAATAAAATTCCATCTTGGGGCTTCAGGCAGCCAAATGTATTTCAAAAACTAAACAAATACGTTATAAAGAAGTATATTGAATTTCCAGAATATGTATTAAAGTATTTTCATTAACATTATGCAAAGTAGGTCTTTAAACAATACATTAATCATCCTGGAAAATAAATAAATAATTTATTTTATAGAAGAATTTCTAATCTCTCTTTCCACCTTCTAATAACACTAAGAAGTAAAACACTGATTGATAAATAAATTATTTTGACAATACTTTCATCATGATAACTTATTTAGTTTTGTATGGATCTTTGGTTTTGTTCATGTTCCTGTGGATAATTATTACACCGAACAGTCAACAGATCTCTTATATTGGACAATTGTTTGGATGTATGTATTCTATTTTTTTTTTTTTTTTTTCGTTTCCATTTGAATTATTTTGCTTTCTCATGTTATAGCCGCTTTCCATATCATGACGCTTTTTGATGCCAATTCAAGCAATTTAAAGTTAGATGGCTAGAATCTACCGCTACATTTCTACTGCCGACTTTCAAATCAGTTTTTGAAAATATGTTGATTTAGATACAAGTCATTATTTCTGTACCTAAGAATGATAAAATGACTTTATATTTCAGAAATTATAACAAAAAACGATATTTAACTAAGTTTGCCATCAATTTAAATTATTACTTATTAATTTATTTTGCATGTTTTGAATACAGCAACGAATCGTAATCACTATTCTACCATTTTTCAAATCATTTATTATGGTCCAAACAGAAATAATGAGCTATACTGAATCTTCCTCTTATATTATGTTTCACTATATATGTAGAAGTTCTTGTGTGCCAGCATAACTACAATAGAATACTACTTATCAATGTCTCTGAAATTCGAAATAAAGGATCCTTATTTCTAAGTATATTCTGAGTTGTTAATCATAATGATGGGACAATTTATATCTATAATTAAGCTTTGCAAAAGTAAATTTGTACAAAAAGCATTTGAAAGAGAAAAATAATTAAATATTCAAAACGTGTTTATTATAATTTCTAAATAATAATATCTTATACATATCCTAACTTGTGCATTTGATTAGGGCATTTGTGTTGAATCTATCAAATCCAAATTTGTCGCATTTCCAATGTGTTATTTCTTCAGTACAAATTATAAACACTATTTCTATTCTGAAGGAAATAAAACCAAAAATGAAGGTTTTTAAATTTATTTCCTTTGCGCATTTGCTAAAGTTTCCTGAAATTTCTGAGCTTCTTTTCATTCTCGTTTTCTTCTTTAATTTATTTCATGTAAAAATCAATTTAATGGCTCTATACCAAAAGACAGTTATGGTTGCAGAAGTAATTTAGTGGGAAAAAACAAAAGCTTCCCAATTCCGTATATTGATCCAGGCCCTGCAGCATTGAAAATTGTGGATGTTATTTATTAATGTAGCTTTTATTTATTTTTACTCATAAATGTCAAACTGATTAATAATATAGAAGTACGTTAATAACATAAACTCTCTTAAATGTATTTCCTACCCTCTGGAATTGATTCATGTTATTATTTATTGATTCAGTTAATAATTTTAAATTATTGTTTAAAATATAGATAGCCACATATATTTAAAAATCGCAAATGAATGAAACAATTCGCTTATTATAAATTGTAGATGTAGAATGTTTTCCAGAAAATTTTAAATTGTTAATAGCACTAATTTATTTTGCATAAACAACTAAATATATTTTGCTCAAAGTTTCAGAAACTTATAAAAGGACATCTGCAGCTAAAATTTATACTGAAATCATACATTTTCTGATAGTTATTCTATAATTACAATAAAGTTTAAATAACTAGTTATAATCGTAAGTTTCTAGAAGCTTTCCAAATATTCCGGAGTAATTTTAGTCTTACTTTTCATCATAGCATGACTCTCTATCAAGTCTACGACAAATTTCTCGAGACCTTTGACAGTTCCTTGGATTTTAGTAGTCAATATATATATCAACAATTAATCCTGAATCGTTCTTCCCGAAATTCATTGCCGAAATCGTAAGATTTTAACCATTTGGAATATTAAGCGTTCAGTTTCTAAGGTACTTGTATTTACTTTTGACAAAATTCACGATGATGCTTTCATGTCCGGCACATTATCGAGAAACTGTTGCTAAATACTTAGTGGAAATCCTTTCCATTTCACGGTTCACAGCAACACTCAAGTTTTGAATTACATAGTGGTATTATTATTTGAGATATAGGTTGCTAAAATTCTTAGGTTAATATTTCCATTTTCAATATCATATTTTAGAAAGTGTCAGAATTATGTGAAATCAAAACTCACACATACAATCGAATTGAATTTAGACTCGTGATTGAACAAGTATTTTCACAGATACATTTTTCTAAATGAAACATATTTATTGCAAGTGTATCAATTATATTCACCGAAATTTTCTCGTATCAGTTAAATTAAAAAAACTGAATTTCCTAAAATATTTTACTGTCAATAATTATGCAGATATTTTTGCTTAAAAATACATTATATTTAATTTTTTTCTTCTGCATTATATGAAAAAAACTTACATTTTGAAAAATCAAGCAGTGCATAATTGAGTTTCGTAAGTTCAATGAGGAAAAAAAATGTTCTTCGTAATTAAGTGTTTCCAAAAAATTTTAAATTATTAATGAAACTCAAGAAAAACCTCTTTTTGAAATTTTAAAAAAAAATTAACTAATTTTTTGTATTACTTCTAGCAGTCACTTTATAAGAAATGTTTACATAAAACTATTTAACATGATTATTTTAAGCAAAGTATTGTGTTTTTATAAATGTATATCATGAACACTTATGAAATAAATAAGTAGCAAATGTTTTTGAAAAAGACGAAACTTTTTATTCCTGCATGAGAAGTATGAAGTGTAACCTAAGACCACTGTGACGTTCTGACTTGGTTAGTCTTGATTTGCTCCACATACTTTACTTCATTTCATTCAACAAATAAAATTGCCAAAATATCAGATAGTTAAATTTTATTTTAATTTTATTCTTCTTCATAAAAAAAACTAGACTCAAACTATATATTGAATAAGTAGATCAAATATCTCACGAGTACACTTCAAAACTTAAAAAGGAACTTGTCTTAAAGATAATTCCGATTAATCCAACATCATCTTAGCTTGCACACAGAACTAATCTGCAATTCACAAATCTTCCGATCTCTCTCTCTCTCTTCTTACTACTCACATTCTGCCATTAAAACTTCGCATCTGTGATTCTTACACATTTCTCCCATCACTTATAATCTCCCTTCTTTATTATTCTCTACATTTCCATTTGTATAGCATTGCCGATTTATACAATTCTCAAGTCGAGGCTCTTCTATCAAGTAATGTCTTGAAAATGTTCCATAGGCTACAAGAAGAGTAACAGGTTTGAAAGCCCAGTTGCAAGTGAAGAAAGTCAAAATCTTTTTTTTGTTGTTGTTTTTGTTTTTTGAGTCAACATTGCATTAGAGCAATATGAAGCCTATTGATAGTGTAGACCTTGAATTTTTTAATCTTATTGAAGCATCAAAGACCCCACTTCAGTTGAATTTCTCCTACGTCAGAGTCTGATATTGAGACGTAGTTTCGATTCACCTGTAGTGGCACCAGTCACTGTACGGGTACTTAAAGGAATCAAGACCTCAACGCGAGACTAGGACATCGTCATCTTCGAGGCTTTTTGGCCAAGGGGCTTAAGTAAAAGGGAAAGTATCTTACAGATATTTTGAATTGTATTGTTTTTAAAAGATACCTCATATTATTTTACAGTACATTTTTTTCATAATTAATAAATTTTTAATTTAGGAATGAATACAGTCGTATTATTTAAAAAGTGGAATCAACTACTTAAAAAGAAATTAAAAATTTAATGAAATTGGAATTCAATTTCAAAATAAAAAAAATTAAAACAAAAGTCCCTACTTTTTCTTGGAAAAAAGACATTTGCTTTGGCATATGTTTTTGATAAATTTCTGATATACGCAACGAATATATTAGCAATGTTATATCTGTTGCAGTTTCATTAAATGCAATTTCTTTGTAGAATTAAATGATACTCGTAATGTATAAAAATATGAATTTAAATTTTAAACAACATGAATTAAAAGGCTAAATAATACATCGTCTTATCTTTCCTTTGTTTCATCTTATAATGTATATATATATATATATATATATATATTCTTACTAATATAACTCAAAGTCCGATATTTATTTTAATGTAAAATCAAGTTCTGAAATGGAAAAAATAAGTTGTTTAAATATTTTATTCCATACTATTGTTATAGTTATAGCTTATGATCAAATCTTGTAATTGATTTAATTATCAAATACTACTGCTCATATTATTAACTTCAATTATAGAGTAATTTTGCAAATGTTTAAAATAGTTTTCCTGTAACAGATTTTTTTTCTAATAAAAAAGATCTTGGATGTAATTTATATATTTAACTAGAATAAGAGTTTTAAGGCTCCCGTCTACCCACCATTTTGATTTCATCAGCTTAATGTTAATCCTATGGAATTTCGACTTTAATTCTCCCATCTTTATTATTTGATCTATTTGAATGCAATAAAGTGCATCTGAAAGAGCAAAAAATAATCAATGCTTCTGTGGAATTACTTTTTTTCTAAAATTTTTAAAAATATTTTTATTCTTATTTTAATTATTCGTTTGCAATTTTTTCGGTCTTTAAAGAATATTTTCAAATACTTTTAAAAATCGGAGGAAAAAAGTAATTCCACAGAAGCATTCATTATTTTTTGCTCTTTCAAATGCACTTCATTGCATTTGAAAGACAGATCAAATAATAAAGATGTGTGAATTAAAGTCAGAATTCCATAGGATTAACATTACGTCCACGATATCAAAATGGCGGGTAGACGGGAGCCTTAATGCAATTTCTTCTAAGTAATGTCTTTAATAACAAAGCACCCATATCAATAACTGCGCCTGAAATTCATTTCCATTTTAATTGTTTATTTATATTCTTTAATTTATAGTTTATAGATAAAGTTTCAACAGCGCTTTAAACAGAATGACTACACTAAATTATTAGTATTTTAAAAAAATCTACATTTAATAATATAATGTTATGAATTATATAAGTTACTGTGTGTGTGTGTGTGTGTAATACTTATAACTCAAAACTGCTGTATTGTTTTAAAACATATTTAAAATAATTCATTCCGTACAAATGAAAAATAGATAATTTCATAGTTATGTACTAAATACAATTTCTCGTTCCTAAAGTATTTCTCAGGATGTCAGTCAAATGTTAAATAGATTAATCCACAGCAATATATATGTGCTAATTACTAGAAATAATTATAACCTTTTCTAATGGTTAACCTGAGTCTCAGCGGATGTTAAAAAAAATCTTTCTTTCTTAATCTAACTCTGGGTTTAATCAAAGGAATGGTTCTCTGGCTTTTAATTGATTTCTTTGAGTCATGTGTACAGAGAGAGTTTGAAGAAACTTATTGACCTTTTCCCCATGGGATAGCTTTATTGATTTGGCAATGAATGATTAATTGAAGAATTACGAATTTCCCAGAATTCTCATCGTTTTTTATTGCTTTAAATAAAAAATTATCTGCATAAAAGAAACTATAATTATATCAAAGAATAGCGTTTTAATTTGCATCTTAAAAAATGAAAATTTTGCAGTTAATAATTTCAGGAAGACAATAAAACACCATTTTCATTAAAAACATTGATTATAAAAACTTTATTTTTATAATTATTTATAAGAAATATCTTTTGTGTCGGTTCTGTAGAATAGCTTTGTCTCATTTATACGCATATCCATCAAGTTTTTTTTTAAAACATTTTACTTGTTTTGTCTTTAGGTCTCTTTTATATCAAATATAATTTCTATCGCATGGAAAAGCATGGTTTCTTTAATGACACAAGAAACAAATTTAGTCACTCTGCCTCAATGCTTTATTTGTATACCAATGATGAAAAACAATTCGAAATCAATTGCGAAAATGAATTTTATTTTTAAAACAAACTTATGGAAAAAATTCCAGAAAAATCTTATGAAGATTAATTATATATTAATACGTTGGAATCGATATAAGGTGTGACAATTGAATAACCTGACTGTGTATGCCCAAACCGTTAGGATTGGTGTGGAGGAGTGGGAATGGAATGTAATTGATCTTGATGCTTCCGGTGCAGGTGGTAAGTTAATACGTACTTCTATCTAGTTCAGTTTGCTTTTCATCCTTGTTTGAGAAAGATGTAGTTGTGTCGTTGTACCACAATCATGATAAGCTTAAAAATCGAGCCTCGCATAAATTTGAAATTAAGAAAAAGAACTCTAACTGCTTTAAATTGTTAAAGGAGGTGTTTGGAGAAAAGTGAATATCACGTAATTACATTTTTGAATGGCACAAACGATTTTCGAAAGTTTGGGAGGTTGTTGAAGATGATGAACGTTCTGGTTGGTCTATGACATCAAGAACTGATGAAAGCATTAAGAAAATTAAAGAAATCGTGCGTTAAGACGTTTGAGTATTCGAATGATATCAGATATTTGGAACATGGTAAAAGAGACAATTAGAAAAATTTTGACCGAGGATTTTTATGTGACGAAAGTTTGCACAAAACTAGTACCAAAAAATCAAGAATCAAGACAACGCGCCATCGCACAATGCGCTCTCTCTATGAAACAATTTTTGGAGCACAAACACATTACTGTGCTCGAGCATCTACTGTTCTCGCCAAATCTCACACCATGCTACTTCTACCTGTTTCCAAAAGGGAAATGTGCATTGAAGGAAATATCAGTCTGTAGAAGAAGTGAAGGCAAAAATGGCAGATTTATTGAGGAAGGTGACACTTAATGACCTTCAGAACTGCTGTTCACTATGGAAAAGTCTTACGCAACGATGAATTGTTAGGGAAAGGGAGTATGTTGAGGGGGACTAAAAGGTATTAGTGTATTGTTTTCAATAAATCTAATTTTTAAGACTAGTCCAGTTATTTAATTGTCACTCCTCGTATACTCTACTTAACTTGTTTATTTAACTTGGGTTTTTTTACATATAATCAACATGGACCACTTATGGCGCAAGACGGCGATGGATAATATGCGCCATCGCAAATATGTGAAATGTGGAAACACTTTAAAGTTTTTTCATACTATAAAATTTTACAAATTAAATTAGAATATTATATTAATGATTATTTTTATAGTCTGATAATTTTACATCATTTTCCTCTAATATGTTTATCATAATTATTTCTTATGTACGTAATATTTATATTCTGAGCTCTCACTATTTTTATGGACGTTAACAAGACAATAAGCAAAGATTAAGAATTAAGTCAACATCAATAGAAGTGTTCTTCAAATTTTTGCTGATTGAGTAATTCTTACATATTATCGAATATTATAGGGTATTATAAATATATTTTGCATATAGGGTACTATAAATATATTTTACAATTGTTTTTATTACTAACGTTGAAATGTTGTTTTATTTAAAGCTCGAAATTCCTAAAATATTCTTAACAATCATTTGTAATAAAAAGTAAAACATTATTGTATCGAACGTTTTAATAAATGTTTAATTTTTATAAATATGTTTGGTCCCACATTCAACTTCATTTTACGTTAAAACATAATTTGCCATATGCTTTCAGTAATACTTTTTCAGTTCATTATACTAAAGTACCATATTATTCTAATGGTTGTGAATTTCCTGGTCATTGATGTTCAGGTTTTGATACCACCAATAGCATAAAGTGAGAAATACGGGTAATTACATCACACTAGATGGGATAAAGACTCTTAAGGCCCCGTATGGTTTGGTGAAGAAGTAATGAGAGTGTATTATCAGCCAAAGTATTGGTCCCGTTACTTAAATATAATTCAAAACTGTGTGATCAATCACAAAAGATTCCCATTTAACTTAAAGGATTATGAAAATTCAAACAAACCATTTATACTGTAAAAAGTTAAGAAATATTTATATTACTTTTTCTTTCATAATATGATTTTTATTTCAAAGTTATTCTAAGAATTTATAACACATATAACATAACGTAAATGCATAATACAAACGAACCATTACTACTGCAAAATGTTTTTAAGAAATATTTTTGCCTCTTTTTCTTCCATAATGTGATTTTTATTTAAAGAGTGTTCTAAGAATTTATTTCACACACTTCAATAATTCATTCTGTCAACATTTTTATAAGCTTTTATCTCTTTTCCCTCTCTCTTCTGTCTCTCTTTCCTTTTTTTTTTTCCTTTTTATTTCACAAAATGTTACTCCAACATCTATAAAGTTTTACAAAAAATAGAAGGAATTGAGGAAACTGGTATTTTTTCCAAGTTCCATCAACCATATAAATAATGCTTCATTTGAAAAAGGTTAAAAAAAGGCTTAATACACTTTAGAAAAAACGTCGTTTAAAAATGGACGTCAAAGATTTATCGAAAATTGATGAACAAGCGCTCTCTAAAAGTAAAAATACAGGGACATTATTTTAAAATTCTATATTTCTTGGTATTTTAAAGATATGAACAAAATATAAGATCATTATAAAATTCAATCATTTTTCATACTTAATAAGCTTCGAAAGTAGATAAAAATTATCCATTTTAAGACAAAACCGACGTTTATGTTTGGGTTAGAACATTTAAAAATTATGATAGCATGAGACATCATTAAAATTATTGAATGCTTATAAAAATTAGATTTTCATTAGCTACTAGTATACTGAAATCTCTTTAGTAAGTTCTGGTTTTTTGTTGTTATCTTTGTTGATGTGTGTAAAGTATTCTTTATTTAAATTGTAACACAGAAATTAAGAGAATTTTTGTAATTATCTAAGAAATATCTAAAATTATATATTAAATAACATTTCCAATGAAACTAAAAATTAATTTTATAATATAATTTTTCAGAATAGTCTATTTAGTAAGCAAATCATAAAATTAAGTGCTAAAATGTTTCTATTTTTTTTTGAAGATTATATGAAGTAGGAATATACAAATAACTTTCATCTTTATACGATTTTTGTAAGTATGCACAATAATAACAAACAGAAAATTACTAAAAGAAAAACTAAATAATTTTTGATCAATATAATGAAATATTGTAATTAAAATATGCGATATAATATTGTACAGAAATGATTTATCAAGAATCTAAAATGTAATTTGATGATTCTTACGTATATTTTTTAATTCAACCAACATTTGCCCCATAGTAGTATAAATACGAAACTTACGAATAGAAATGTAAAAAGATCAATAAAATTTTTAAAATTAGACAAAATTACAGGTACAGATAAGTAGATAATACAGTTAAAAGAATACAGAATATTTTACAAAGGCAAGACATCATCAAAAGATTTGCAATAAATAAATATAAAATCCTCATTTTGGAACATTCATGGAGTGATTGAAAAAAATCACTATGATGCATATGAATTCGTAATTAATACATTAAAAGACCATTTCAGATTAAATGCTTTTAATGTACTGCATTTGCAAGTATTTTTTATTTTTAAATCAGGTAAAAATATTATACACATTTTTCTAATTATTAAAAATAATTTTTGATGATATTCAAGTATTCGTTTCCATTGAAATATGCATCCCAAAAGCTCTATTATGGTTATTACTATCTAAAAACAAGTGAAACGAAACAAAATATTTGCCATATAACTTTCTTCTATGTGAGTTTTATTCAGTTAACACATGAAACAGGGTTCGAAGTTTCGAATTTCTCTCATTTCATCATCACAATTTTATAATGGGGTTAATTCCTTTAACGCTCTCATTCAAATATTGTTACTAAAAAGTATTTTTCTAACTACTTCTTTTCTTTTCTTACTAATACATATGCTTCTACAAAGTATTTTTTCGTAAAAAAATCGAAAACTTTGAAGTTAAATGGTCCTGAGAAACTTTAAATTCCATTCTCGAGAAAAACGTCAATAAGAACAAAAATGATTTGAATTATTGTACATAAAAGACACTGTACAAGTCACAGAAATAATTTTTATCTTAATTTATCTACAAATAAGTTTTTTAAGATAAATTCATAAGAACGAAATTTAATTTCCCTGCATAATTTATCATTAATAAATTTAAAAAATACTCTAATTTAAAGCTGTACATTTTTTGATGAATTCTTTTTCAGTTATAAAATTTATTTATTAAATACGGATATGCTCTATTTTTTCAATACATCAAATATGTTCAGTTTCTTATTCAAATTTTCCTCTAAAGCTTTTAATATTTTAAAACAGGCCTCACAAGGCATAATCTCTCTTTATGTAATATTACTATTAAAAATGTCCTCCTACGCTTCAATTAATTTCTTTTCTGATAAATTAATGTTATGCAAGAGTTATACAATGTGTTATTGTAGGAAAAAATCCATTAAATATTGTTTTATAATTAAGTTGTTACAATTTGGCTTTAATTTATACCTCGTACTTAAGACTTGTACACTGCATAGAAAATGAGTTTACATTTTAAATACTTTCAATTTATGCAACGATTCTCAACAAACCCTTTTCAAAATTTCTATTACTTAATGTACCAAGTTTAAAGAATGAATGAAGGACTGTACTGCTAATAGCGAAATGCAATACTTTAAAAGCGTAAAATTTATTTTCACATTGAATGAGAGTCACAGGATTAAGTTATCCTATTATTTCCATAATGGAATTTCATTCATTATGTATTTGAGTCATGAAATTTTGAAATATACTAATATTTCAAATCAAACAAGCCAGAAATAACTTTAAAGTTGTATTCAAATTTTGAGCTATCTTATTTTGTACATTATATCAAGCTAATTTATATCGTGCTAGTTCTGTATATTTTTAAATTAAGTTGTACTCCAAATAAAGATGTAAGTAGATGTAAGTTGTTATCCTTCATGATTAATCAAAGCACATTGCATTAAACAAAATAGTTTTAATATAATCGAGTGCGAAGCCTTGTTTACAAATCCTTTGGTATCCCCGCTGCATTCCAATCTGATTGTTTACGTAAACATCGCCGAAATGTAACTAAGGAAAAAGAAAAACAACCACATGGAATCCTTTCAGTAGACTTTGATTCCCCCCGAGCATCCATGCACAGAACATGTAAACCTTCCACGTCACGAATAAGTCTGCTTCTTTCACTCATTCATTAAAAGAAGTACACAAAAGTTCTCATGAAAGATTCTTACTGTCACGTGAACACGACGCTTGAATTTCAAAGTGCTACCTAAAATTTGCTGTTTCTTTCCATCTCTGATCGCTAGATTTAGTCTTCTAATTTTCCTATTGCGTGCGTATTATCTCTGCTTAAAATGTGAAACAGAAATATATTTTATTTCATGTCATACAAAATTTAACAATGTCCCTCAATTTCATTTATTCCGCTTCTGAAAATAATGGGTAAATTGCAAACTGCATTAATGCATATTTAAAAAATAATACATACGAGAATAATTACATATCTTTAAAAGCACTGCATAATTGCTAATCCAAAAATTACGGAAAAAAAGTTATTTGCACAATTAATGTGTTCCTATTACAAGAGTATCATGTACGTACTCCCATTTTATTAATCGAAATGTCATCATGTTTGTTATGCAGATTTGTTAAGAAAAAATGTTAATGTCTTAGTGAAAAAGTAAGGGAGGATTAATAAATAATTTTAATTAACTTAATTTTAATTTAAATATATTTTTCAAAATTAATTATTCCGAATTAATTTCTTACTCTAGTTAAACTATTCGTCTTAAGTTATTCTTATTCTCAGAAAATGATATTCAATATCAAAAATGTTTATTTTGACAGCCTCCATATATATTATACATAGGAAATAATATATTAAATATATATATATCATACAAAATATCAGAAATAATACATTTAAAACTTTTGTGTGATAAATATTTATAAATTTATATTATTATAATACTAAGCATTCATTTTATAAAGAGTTTTCGAATATTGCACGAAACTTAATTTTACTTGATATTAAAACTTTCTAAAATAGGAAATGTTTGCTTCACATATCCATTTTCCAGCTAAGTATTTTTAAAATTTTTGATGAAAATAATTATAAAGATTATTTTTTCTATGAGACTATGATTACAGCAAATGGATAATAATTTAAGCTTTTGTTATAGATTTTAGAGAATAATGTTTTCTTTTCACACTACTACTTTTATTATTTTGAACTTTTTTTACCAAAAAAAAAAAAAAAATAGTGGTTATTATTTTAAAATGCTGTTGCATCCTTTTCAAATATTTTAATAAATTATTTATAGTGTAATTTTTACTGTGCAAAAAAAATTTTACAAATTGTCTTTTTAAAACTTATTCAAAAATGTATACTAAGGGAGGTCTCTTAGTAATTTTAATAACCTAATAATCAGTTTTTAAATCATTTTACACATATTTATAGGTAGGCTGCATACTAGTTCTTCATGCGGAGAACTGAAAAGTGAAACAATTTAGCTTGAATAATAAAAGTATTTTAGTCAGGAACAACTTATAAATAATGTTTTGAGTAATTTTAAGTGAATCACAAATTATATTTGAAACAAAAAATAATTTATTACATAAAACATCAACGTCAAATTTATTAATTTAAACACAAAAGGGCTGAAGTTTACAGTTTATTTATTAAAGAAATTTTTAGAAGTTTTTCTTATGAAAATGCTTATACAAAAAAAAGAAATAATTATAATTCATTCGACAATTAATTCCTTATATTTAAAGAATATTTAAAAATTAAGGTTTTATAAGAATAGAATACAAAAACCTTGTGGACTCAAAAAATGAAGACAAAAAAAGAAATTAGGAAAGGAATTCATGCAAAATTGAAATAGAAAGAGAATACTATGGCCAGAATTAGTCCAATAAAATATTAACAATAATGATTAACAACAAGGAATTTAAAATCAGTACTTATAAATTGGAAAAAGAGGTCCTAAAAATGGATAATTAATATTTAGGTCTGCAAGAAGTAAACAATTTTGACACTAAACGATAAATGAGTATTATTTAAAAATTAACATTTTTTTTTCCTTAAAAGCAATTTTCGACTCTCTAAAAATAACTCAAGATACTATTTAAAAGTTGATCTTAATTTTTAAAAAAAATTATGCTTCGAGTTGTGTTACAATATATTTCAATTCCTCCGTGCAAAGAATGGGTAAACCAGCTAGTAAACCATAATGGCAAACAATAAGGAGCGTAAAATCATTACTTACAAATTGAAAAAAAAGTTGTCCTGAAAAACTGATAATTATTACGATGCTTATATTTTGAGGATATCACAAAAGAAACTAAAAGTTATCAGTAAATGATTTGATGAGAAGTAACAGTTCTTATAGAGACGAAGCATAAAAAAATCTTACATAAGCATATAATGATAATTAACATAAAAATTTCAAAATATCATTTATAACAGATACATTTAAAAATGGTAATGGAAAATAAAACTTCAATTTTTTTAAAAAAAGTAAAAAAAAAAGAATTACGTATATAGCTTAGTATTAATTTGTTAATTAAAAAGAAATTAATTATATAAACAGTTACATATTAATCTTTTCGAAAATTATAAGAAACATTAAATGTAACATTGACTAGGAGATGAAACTTTTAGAAATACTAATTAAAAAAAAGAAATCAAACAGTAAGAAAAAAAGTGATGTATCAAATGAAAGAAAATTAAATATATTTATTATAAAAATTAAGTAGCAACATTAAAAAAAATTCTTGAAAAAAGACATCAATACGTTAATACGTCTATTGAATCTTTAAGACTTATAAAGCCTGAATTAAGGTTACTAAATTTAGGATAAGATATTACAATATTATGACATTGGTCTATTCGCGGTTTCTTTTCACTAACCTTGAGGAATTTTAATTAAGATTGATTGCTTTTGCTAAACAACCTTTGCCCAAACAAAAATGAAACGGGAATATGTAGATAGAAAGCTGGTAGAAATGAAGTGAAGCGGGAGAGTTAGGAAATATATAAACTCCGACTGAAAGTAGCGATAGAGAAGCTGAGAGAGAAGCTATAGAGAGGCTGAAAGATAAGGGGAAAGAGACTGAAGGAGAAGGAAAGTGAGGTTGAAGGAGGAGTTGAAAAGAGAGGTTGAAATAGGCGATTGGATTTAAGGTGTACTTATTCCAGAGATTTAGTTATTCTAGAATCTGAGTTGCAGTCGAGAAAGTCTTAGTGGTAAGAGTCTGTTAGATAATTATTCGTGGGTTGAATTAGGTTAGTAGACTTCTTCCCCGGGAGAGCATATATAATTGTTGTTATAGTAAATAGAAGTTAATAAATTCCGCAAATATTGTTCTAGTGTCTCTTTGATTGATTATTGTGTCTTAGTGTTTAATAATTGAGTTAGGTATGGCACAAGAGGCAGCCCGGAACAGGCAGGCGTCATAATATTAACTACAGTCAAATAAATGTCTAAAACTGATAGATACAACTAATTTAGCTTAAAAATCTGAACAATCGTACAAAAACGTTGTACATTTTAAAATGAACACACGCCAAAAAAAATAGTGCAATGAAATACAAACAATAATAGCTTTAACACACTATGATACCTAAAACCTTTACTTATAAACTGGGGGGGAATGCCAGAAAAACTGATAATTAATAAGGTGCCAATATATTGAAGAAACCACGAAAAGATCATTGAAACATCGACAAATGATTTTACGGTGAGAAACAGTTCTATTATCAAATAAAAACCAACGTTTTTATATGGTGGCAAAATTTATTAAAAAAATTATTAAAATATTAGTTAAAACTGGTCGCAAATATCTAAATTTTGCATTGTTAGGCAAATAAGAACGGTTCCCAAAATTTCAGAGCTCTACCTTGATGGGAAGTTGGTTAAATTAACAATAGACAATTTGATGACACACTGATACACATACATACAGACACACACCAAGTGAAATACATAACAACGTTAAAACTAACTAAAATTAATTAATCCGGTAAATTAAATGGTTGGAATACAGTTTAGTCAAACCACTCTTGGAGACAGGAATTATTTGGCGGTATTTTGCCAAATGTTGCTAAATTGGTCTGCGAAGCAGACTTAACATTCAGCAAAAAAAAAAAAAATTTTCCCAATTTTTAAAAAATTCCAATTTCCGCAAGTGGTTTGGGTAAAATGTATTATTTAAAAAAATATGAGTTAAAACTTGTCGCAAACGTCTAAATATTGCATTGTTAGGCGAGTACGAACGATTTCCAAAATTTCAAAGCTCTAGCTTGATGGGAAGTTGGTTAAATTAACGATCGAAAATTCGATGACACACACACACACACTCACACACACCAAGTGAAATTCAGAAAAATGTTGTAAAAAGGTATACTATGACATCACAGCTACACCCAGAAAAGTTAAAAATACCATCACATGTCGTATTATGCATAAGAATTATATGTATAGTGAAAGCAAAACCAACTTTAAAAATGAATTTTTAAAAATGTAAAGCGAATTTCTAAAAGATGTCACCAAGGTTCACTCTAAGAGTATCCACAGATTCTTTGTACCAAATTTTATACTTCCATGTTTTGCAATTTTTGCTTTTACCGCGGAAACACAGGAAACACACACAAACTTTTCATTTTATAAATATAAATAAAAGTATTATTTTATGCAAATAAGGCGTAAAACAAATTTAAAATTTTCTTCCTAAAAATACTAATTTATCATTCCAGAAGTTCCGAAAGCAAAGTTTTCAAAACAAAATAATTTACAATATTCAATATTTTCTAAAACATTTTAATCAATCATTTATTTTGATATATTTTATTTTCATATATGTAATTTATTAAAACAGAGTATCTAAAAGAGAAAAATAACAAAATGAAAATCGTTAAAAGCTCGTGGAATTGTTTTTCACTTTAATAAGTATTTTTCTATAAGTATTTTTAATTTAAGTGTTTGACAGGCATTCAAGGAAGAAGAAAAGTATTTCAAACTGAAGATTCCTCTTTCACGATTGTGTTAATTGGACATCTAAACTGAAACTCTGTTGAGAAAGGAAAATTAATTTAATTTATTTTTGACAATTTATGTTTCTGTTTTCAATTGCAGAACTTATGTTTTTTACCAATTGAATTATTTTCTTGGCTTTTTCTCAAAATATTTGCAAGAATTGCAAGAAGTATGTAATTTTTTTAAACATTGAGCAGCCTAATTCTAATGGGACAACTAGATATTTTAAAATTCCTGTTAACCAAAAAGGAACTTTTTCAGAACTTTTATAGATATATTTTATTTATATTAGTTTTGACAATTATATACCTATATCTATCTATATACATATATATGGTAAGTTTTAACGTCATCTATATATTTAGAAGCTTAAAACAAATAGATCACCGAATTTTCCCATTTGAATTTATAATTCTTCTATTTTTCGAAATTGTATTTATTTTTGATCCTAAAGTTTAATTTTAACTTTATATTTTTTTCATATATTTCTAAAACAGGATACCAATAATTTAATTAAAACTAGATTGGAAAGTACTGTCACTTTATTTTAAAATACTTAATAGATGTTTTATAATTAATAATTTGACAGACCAAACATATATGCTAATCTTAAGTATTTTTATATTTTGCAAAATATGTTTTCATTATATTTTTAAAAATTTTCATATCAAGTTTTAAGTCAGATAAATTCTTAAGTCTAAAACAATCTTCTAAATTATTTCTTACTCTTTATTAAGATATTTAATCTTATCATTTCCTTATTCTATTTCAAAAAAACATTAGTTCTACTTTCAATGACATTAGGATTGAAAGAATAAATTAGGATAATTAATTCATACGTTTATGAAACAAATAATGCATTGTAATAATTTTAAATTCATAAATGTTTGGAATTTTTTTTCGTGATAAATTTGTATGACTAATAATGACAGAGAGGAAGCGCTGATTCAGCCAGAAATATCACATTTTAAAAATTCAAAATAAATGGATAATTAAACTCATTTGTAAAAAACAATATAATATTATGGAGCAACGAAAATTCTTAAAATTTTTAATTATTCATGTTTAATATACTTATTATTATAAGTTTTCTTGTTATTCAAAACTATATTTGAACAGAAAAATTAAAATAAATTTGAAAAGTTCTCTTCAATGTCTTGCAAAGAACAGATTTAGCCACAAAGGTGCGCTTTTTATTAAGTATTATTAAATTACTCAATTAAATATAAGAATTAAAGTAAACGAAGTGAAATATCAAGAAATAGAATGTTTAAGAACTTTTTCGATATTAAAATTAAAGGAAATGATAAATTATTAAATTGTATATATTTATGCTAAATGTAATTAAAATTTAAGCAAACAATAAATTATTAATTTGAATATTGTATCAGCTACATATAATTAAAATTAAAGCAAAAGATAAATTTCTAAATTGAATACATATTAATCTAAATATAATTAAAATTGAAACAAATGGATAAAAAATTGAAAAATGATCTGGTACGCCAAAAGTGATCCACCTAAAACAATAGCCCCTTAGGTGGCTAATAATAGTAAATCAATATTAAAATAATTTTACCCCAAAACATTCCAAGAAGGAAGCCAGATTGAAAAGAAGTAGTTTGAAATTCTCGAGGGAAAAAATACTGTCTCATAGCTTAAAGTTCTGAAATGATGTTACTTATTTTTAATCATATCTTAATTCCAGTTTACATAGGATTTAAGGTTAATATATAAAGAGATAAGTAAATAAATACTTCACTTTTATATTTGTTTCATTTCAATCCAATAAAAAAATTGGGAGAAATTTATTACGACATATTTTTTAAAAAGGAGTTCATTAGTGATGAAAGCAGGTATGGAACATATATTGCATATATTTTATTTCAATCCAATAAGAAATACAGGAGAAATTTATTATGATGCATTTTTGAAAATAAAGTTCATAACTGGTGAAAGAAGACATCAAAAATATACCAAGAATCAGATAAATTTTTGAAAAGTGGTCAGGTACGATATTCTTGGGTTAACTAAAACAATAGCCCCTTTGTTGGCTAATAATATATTTTATAAGTATTGGTCATACACGTGCTAAACAATAATCTTAGGTTGATAAATTTGGCTAGACTACATTAGCCTCATGGCTCTTAATCTCCATATCTTACACAACTTTATAGATTGAACTTCGTCCTCACTTGCCCGGAACAGCGTGTTTCTGTAATTTAACTATAAGAAATAGTGATACTTAAATAAGGGGAGAAAATTAACTTTAAGATTTAAAATACATTATTACTGCTGAAAAAAAGGTGGTATTTAAGAATTAAGAATAAGAGAAATTTAACTTACTGAGAGTACTTGCACGCCATAGCCATTATTTACAACGTGGTATGTGTGTTAACTTAAGCGGGACCATCCAATAAGGGTGCAGCGTTTCGTATCAGTGTTAGGATTAGAAGAGTGAGGAAAACTTTTTATATAATAAAAGTGTGTGTACAAGAGCTCGTGTTTTGATTGGATGCTGCGTTAAAAGCTGTTGGTGGAGAATGGGGGTGTTTATGTCTATGGGATTTCGCCGTTGACATTTTGAAAATTAAAGAAGAATTAGAACTTAATCAGAATATTTTTAGATCTTTCAATGATTGGGTCTGGGATTTAATCAGAAATATTTCGAAGGGAATTATTTTTCATGGTCATTAGATTATTAAAAAAAAAAATAGTGGCTTTTTTTTGCATTGTGGTTCTGATGGAAGTTAATTGAATTGCATTGTAATTATATGTTTCTTCATAAACCCTTTTGTGTTAACAATTTGTCTGAATAATGTTATTTTGTGCTTTTCAGTTTTGTTAATGTGTGTTTTAGGAACAAATTCCTTAATTGGGCCACTATAAGTGAAGATTAGTCTAAGAATCAGAGCAGAGATAGGCAACTTTTTCTCGATAATTCAGAATCCTGAACAATTAAGGGGTAAACAGAACGAGCTCTAACTCTGAATTTCTTTTCATATGTGATATGTTGTTCAAATATTAGTTTTCTGCTTAACATTGTACCAAGGTATTTTATTGTTGAGACCAGGTGAGTATTTTGGGGTTGATGTAGACATCACGATTTATTCATATTTTGTTGTTTGAGATGAAGATAGCCACCGTTTTATTAACATTCAGAACTAAAGGGCAATCAATATATATGGTTATCATTTGACTCAAAGAGAAAATAAATCCAAAAATAAATAAATTTAAATAAACATAAATGGTTTTCTATCTAAAACACAGATTCTTTCATTCATTATTGTTTAAACTAAATTTCAATGAAAGCTTTTACTTTCTAGTAATTAGCAGGTGCGCTTAAATTAATCTATATTTATGTAGTGTGTTACAGTAACAAATACTCAAATTTGTTGTTATAATTACCTTCATTGCAAAATTCATCATCATAAAATGCCTCCGAAAAGTCTTAGTAAACAGAAATTTTAGCAATAACTCATAATTGTAACAACGCATTGAAAAATGCTTGAATGCTTGTTTGAATTAAAACTAGACCTTTAAAACAAAAGAAGCAGATTCTCTCTAAAATAAATTCGATTTCTTCTATTGAATATGTATTTCTACACATTTGTATCATTGGGCATAAAAACTTTCAATTTGCTCTAGAAACTAACTATGTTTTATGGCATTCTGAATTTCACATCGACTATATTCTTGCGGGATGCTTTGTGGCATAAATTTTATTTTCTAAAGATTTATTTATTCCCATTAATTCCATTTGATATGTCTTTCATCCACAAGGAGATAATGACAAATCCTAAATGCATTCTCTTGGGATTTGGTTTAGATTGTCCAGAAACACGACTGGAATTACAATTTACTTTAGCCAGGAGAGAAATAATTCAAATAACTTAGAGATTCAATTCCTCTAAATCGTATATGATTTACATATAGTGTCCATCTAATCGAAACAGTAGGCATCACAATGAAGATAAAATGTAAAGAATTGTCATTTAATTATTTGTAATTTTTCCTTTATATTCATTTTCAGCAATAATTATATTTAAAATACCTTATAAAGTTTGTTTAGACTTAAGCTAGTGTTTAGAAATGCATCCATTCTTACAGAATCCTTTATAATCGTAGTTTGAAATGTATTTATGCATATGTAACACTTCGAAATTCTAAATTCTTGTTTAACTAATTCTCGCTACTTTTTGTTGCTTGTTCTTACATCTATATATATATAAGCGAAATACCACTGACTGACTCATCACGATATCTCTAAGACTATACAACCGATTGACTTGAAATTTGGTACAGTTACTCATTTTGCAATGTAGACGCTCACTAAGAACGGATTTTATGAAATTCTTAACCAAAATGTAGTTATCATCGGTTAATCTTTTCTTACCCATCGGTTATGTCATTTTGGCGACTTTATCGCCAAAAATGACATGACCAACGCCAAACGGAATATATTTTTTTATATGTATACTGTGTATCGCTACCAATTAAGTTTACTTGCAAGATTTGCGCGTGCGAAATGGAAAAATACCGAATAATTTAATATTGAAGCGCTGATGGATGATTGGCAAGATTTTGGAGAAGAGGCTCTTTTTTGCAAAATATCACCAAATATCTTCCACCGCCAAGTAGAAGCATTTCAATGACCTTGTATTGTGAATTTTAAAAAGCTATACTATGGTAACCCCAGCTGATTTCGCTCGCCAGCTGATTTCGGTTTTGCTGAGCAAACGATAATTTTTTATTGTTGTGGAACCTAGGCGTGAGTCTTAAATTTATGAGAAAAGTATTTTATTATTCATAATGATTGATAAACTACATTTGTAAATCTAAACGCAATCTAAGAAAGATATTGAAGTTGGCTTTTAACAAATAAATAATAACGGTATGTTATTCATGTCATTAATAAAAAAAATAAGTAGCTATCAAAATATTTATTTTGATAATTATTAATTGTAACCTAATGTAAATATCATGCAAAAGTTTTGTTTCTGTATTTTGATAATTTTTAGTTTTTGTTTTCTAGGAAATAAACATTTTTCATTTTTTAAAATGGCTGGATATTTTATTGTTTTCAGAATACAGAATTATTTTTAATGCTATGATTTTTAAGAGCTATTCTGTCTATTCAATTGCAGTTCCAGATATGCTGCTACCGTAAGAGTTATCCTTTTGCAAAAAGGATCACGTAATACGGGTGACTTTTTGCTAAAATTTTTTATTATACTTCATTTTTTTGTTAGTATTTTTTGTTGAATTTTAAAATAATTTGATTTAAAAAAGTTAATTTCGGTTATATTTTTTAACTTGAAAAGTATTTCATTGTAGGTTAATAAAAATTGATTTTTCATATTTACTTTTCAGTTATAGTTCTTAATAATGGATGTTGAATATATTTGGATCGATGGAATACCTACTCCTTTCAAAGTTTTTAAAATTCTTTTCGACGGAGCATGTTTATTTTCGTTTCTGTCTTTGCTGGTGTTCGGTGACATATCGATGGCATATAAAATGAGAAATATTATTGTTTCTCACGTGTTTGACAACTGGGATCGGTTTAAATGCTACACTCAAATGCTATCTGGCGCCCCTTATAATACTAACGATTTATATTTTACCGAAATGTGTAAACCAAACACGTATGGATCTATTTGCTAAATTATGGTGGCGGCACAGCTATTTCCCTATCAGTTCGAAGTTTATCAAGGTGGCTGCCATATAGCTTCTGTTGGGGAAACAATTCAGGGGGAAAAAATATTACGTTTTACGGCAAACTGTAATAGTTGTCATTTTGATGTTTTATTTAAATAGTTGGATTAAGAAATAGAAATAAAGTTAATCCTGGTTATGATAATGTGAAACAAAATGAAGAAAATGTGTCATCTTTAGTGTTTCAGCCTCAAGAAAATGTGTCTGTGTTAGTTTCAAAGACTCAATCAATATCTAACATTGATTTTTCAAGTTCAAGTGAATCAATTATTAATGATGTAATATCTCTTCAACTAAATAAAGGTAAAAGAAATGAAGAAAAAGATTCACAAATTCAATTAGATATAAACAAGTAAGACCAGCTGCTACAAAATATATTCAAAGTCATCCTGAAGAACATAGAGAAGCTGCTTCAAAATATACTAAAAGCCATCCTGAGGTACATAGAGCGTAAGAAAATACTTTTCTAATACCCCCCACGTGAATCAGGCAGCTGTAATTAAATACAATGATAAAAGATCAAAAGTTAATTTAGCGGCATGGACTTCCAAAAATTTGTCTGGTTTTAAATATGAAATATATATTGACTATTCAAATGATAAAATTGTCAGTATCGGAAAACGTTTGCCCTGTTCGAGGTGCCGTGCTTTAAAAGGATAGAAGAACCTCCAGGAATGTGCTGGAGTGGTGGTCAAGTCCTGCTTCCTGTTATTAGATCCTTCCCTGAACCTTTGAATAGTCTTCTTAGCCATAAGGATCAGCTTTCAGAACATTTTCTTTCTACAATTCGCAAGTATAATGGATGTTTTCAGATGACGTCATTCGGAGCAAAAGAATTGAAGGAAGGAAATTTTATGCCAACATTTAAAGTCCAGGGCCAGGTATACCACAGGATAGGTAGCCTATTGGCTGAGCCTCCTCAACAACCTTCTTTTCTTCAGTTTTACTTTCTCTGTGATGATGAATGTGAAAGAAACATTCATTGTGGTATTTTCCCAGGTGTTAAGCCAGAATTAGCCAATTACAAAAGGAGCTACATGAACATAACAGGTATATTCACGATTTCAAAGCTGCTGTTGATTCAGTTCCTAAAGACCAAAAGGAGTTAAAGGTTATAATTAATACCGATAAAAAACCATCTAGAGAACACAAAGGTCGTTTCAATGCTTCAATTTTCTTGATATTTTATGTATAGGTTCCAAAATATAATATTATCGTCTGCCCAGCGAAGCGGGCGGGTATCAGCTAGTTAATTCCATATAAGGCGTAAAATCAATTAATTTTAAGGAGAAACCTTTTGACTTAAAAGGAAAATGTTTAAAAACAAATTTTTAAAAATATTTATTTTCTGGATTAAAAAATACCAATTTTAATGTGAAATATTTCCATATAACACTTGTATTGAAGGTAGCTTCCAAAATTTATACACTACTCAAAAAAAAATTAGGTGAATACATGGTTTGAAAAAAAATGTGCAAATATATACATGAATAACTAGAGTCAGGTAAAACATCCATAATAAAAAATAGACGAAAACTTCACATGAAAATCAGCAATCATGACGTCAAAAACCAGAATAAGGATAAAAGTGCAAAAAAAAAGTTATTTCACAGAAGGTTCTTTTTTCGCTGCCTCAGATGTGAAATTCCATTTTTCATCATTTTTTCATATTATGAGGACACTTGAATCTGTTCAAACTCACAAAGAAATGTAGGAGATGCTGTTGTAGTGGCAAGAGTGCCATTTCAAGGTTGCAAAATCAATTCCAAGATACGGAAAATGTCAGACATTTACCTTGGTAAGGTCGTCCACGTGTTACCGCAGCAAATTCTGGACGATATTATTCTGTCAGCGGCTCTTCGAGATGGAACAGGTAATACTACTCAGCTGCAGAAACAGTTTATTTAGCAACAGGACGAAAGGCGCCAAGCAAAACCTTTCCAAATAAGCTTCATCAGTTCGTGTTTATGCACGTTGACCAATGGAGAGTTTTTCATTGACCTCAAAACATCATGAACCTAAAGAAAGAATGCTGCTGAACATCGAGAATGAATGCAAAGGGACTGGAAATTCAAGTGCTGTTTTCTAATGAGAGAGGGGGTGACATCAACATGTTTTGGTACGGAGAGAAAGGAGCATGCGGAATGATTTCATATTCCTTCGGTAAAGGTTACACTCAGATGAGGTGGTTTGATGGTATGGTTTGGAATCTACATGAATTGACGTAAGGAACTGAATAAAATTCAGAATGGCAATTTAATGACACAAAAGTATGCAGACGAGCTACTGAGACCTCATGTCGTATCCTACACTACAGTTATTGATGATTCTTTTCTTTTGAAGGATGATATTACCAGACCTCATACAAGTCGCCTTGTGAAGAATAATTGAAGTTGAAACAGTACAGCGTATGGAAAGGCCAGAATATTCTTCTTACCTAAATCTGATCAAGCATGATTAGGAAACATTACAACAGAGCACGGCAAGGAGACCATTTACTGTAGTAGGAGTCTCCATTTACTGTAGATTTCACTAATTTAAAAGTGGAACATTATTCCCAAAGTCTTATCAATAACTCATGGTATCCAAGTGAAACAGGCGTGCAACAGTATTAGCTTTCAAGAACACCCACCGTATGATTTATTTTGCTTCTTTTTCACACAATACATTTTGTAATTTACTTGTATCCAAATTATTACTCTGAAATATCTTTTCATGCTCTTTCCTTCTTTACTTATAATTAAAGCTTCCATACAATTTTTTGCATCTCTTTTTCTGTGTTGCGTTTTGTTTCTCGTGTACTCGTCTTTTTGTTCCCATGCATAGCTGCCTGGCATATTTTCTAAACTTATTTGTTCGTTCCCCTGATTTCTTAGCAATGCTTATGATTTAGTTTTTCTTAACTTTAGACTTAAGAAAATACATTTAATGTGTCTTAATGATCCAAATTCAAAGCTTAAATGGACTTTTCTATCCTTGATTTAGCGAAACTTATGCAATTCGTGAATTACAAAGCACTTGCAAAATTATCTGTATTGATTTGTAGATATCACAAATTTAAATATTTTTAAATTTAAAGGCGTTTACTTAATGTATCATATCTCACTGTTAATTGAAGCGTAGAATACCATTAAGCTCAAATACTTCTAAAAAGCCGAATGCATCACCTGTTTCAGCATACCTCACCAAATAACCATCAGCGTCGATTGGAGTAAGAAGTGAATATTGCCTTTTTCTTTACGTTTTGTTATCATGAGGGGCAAATACATTTATAAAACAATTATTATATGTTTTATGTTCCTTTAGGGCCATTCTTCATCTCTATATTCACACCTTCCGTTTTTAATAAAGTTATTTTAGAGAGATATAATGGTTTAATAGAAACAATAGGTTATTTGAACTTATAAGGTATAAAAATGTATATCTTAACATTAATGTGTAACAAATAATACACCGGAACAGATTATTATAACACTACTCAAAAATGAAAAAATATATATTCTTAGAATCTATAGTTTAAGTTTTTTCCTCTTTACATTGAGATTAATAGCGTTTAAACCTATTTTACATTCGCTTCATCGTGTGATTGACAAGTTTAGAGCACAATTCATTTATTTTCCTAGATATATCCATCTAGATTGGATAAATATTTCTAAGCGTAGGATTTAAGAATACACACTTTTATTATCATTCTGTTTACTATCGAGCCTAATTTGTCCGAGTTCATGAACCAATTCGTTATAATTAGTTAACTGTAAATAATATCTGATAGATATTTTATCACTGGACTTCTTTGACCATAAATATTCAAAATTGTATGTTTCACATATTAACTATATTCGTACAAATTACTAAATTACTTAACACATTGAAGTGATATTGTTTAACATTGAGCAAATAAAAATTATGTTATAAGAAAATAGCCTCCAAATGTTAAGCTCCAGCCACTGTTTTGACACTCATCACTTAAAAAATTAAAATATGTGTTTTATATTAATGATCATAAGCAACTTTAATAAAAACTGATGAATCATGCATACCCAATACTATTTCTTATAGAATTTGATGCTTGTATCACAGACGGGAGAAACTTTTGTAATTTGTGCGAAAATTTTAATGCTTGCTGATCTTTATAATTGGTAATAATAAAATGTTGCTGACTTTGTCTAGAAGATGTCATCCACCTGATTCGTTAAGATGGTGAGCTATAAGGTGTATGTATAAAGAGGTACCATAAATTAATGCTAGTGAATGTCTCAATGTGTCTCGTAATTTAGTCTAAAGACTGTGATCAATTTGAATCTCACAATATAATGTCTCTGCTCATTTAAGATTATTATTCGAAGATAATATCTCCTATTATAGTGAGCAGACGTCTTCACAATGAAGGGTTCAATACAATATTCCCTTTTGTGTAAGTCCCTCTTAATCGATGTCACAAAAGGGCTCGCTTACGTTGGAAGGAGCAGGCAGGAATGGTCTCCTGTATTCACACACGCGTTTCGCTTTTCTTTGGAGCGTGATTCAGGTTCTGAGTTGATATCTGGAAATAATAAGGCACTTGATACTACCCAACGAATAATAATGAAATTTATGGTTATAAAGGAGATGGAATCAAGGTATCAGCTGATATCTCTCAGAGTGACAGTGATCCGCATGTGTACCATGGAGAAAAATCCGACAGTTGCGAAATATCAAGAGAGATACTTGTTCCATGTTCCACTCCATATGTTGGTGTTATTTGTTATGTATTCCTTCTTATGAAGATAATTCCTGGCATCACGAAGCCAGGCTTACCGACAAATAACTTAAGGAATTAAGTTTGGAGATAATGGAATGTACCATCTCAGTTTCCCAATCATAATTGATAGAACTTCTTTAAGACTACTTTAGCAGATAAGTGGTAATCCTACAAGACCTTTAAATAAATCGGAATATTATTTGTTCCATTTATGAGCGTTGCTTCCCATTCCAGTGTCTGACAAAATAGTTGACAGTACAGAAAGTCGAGTCCGCCAATGTATGATGAGTAGACGCAAACACAATACTTATTAAAATTCGTTCATATATTTTTCCACCCAAATATGTGAATTATTATTTTTTATTGAACATAAGAATTCTACAAAAAAAAGTAATTCCTTACTTATAAATCATCCATGAGGAAATAATATATAAAGTAAAATAAATACCTTTTTAAAGGCCAATTCTTCCAAATTTCAAATATTTATGCTCATTTGTACATTATTCTCAAAATATACACAGAAAACTAATTTTTACCTTAGTTTTTAAAGTTAAAGACCATACTACTCATTACATCAAAATTGCTCTCTAATATAATTATAAAAGAAATACTTAGATCAACTAAAAAGAAAACTATAAAGCTGAATTGTGTATGGGTTTGTTTTGTCACCTTTGACCAAATACTATGCCTAGATGTTATACTTTTTCTACTTGCTTCTCCTCATACGGATGTTTTTCATTATTCATCTAATAAGTATGACTGATAATGTAAGAAAAATGGCGTCTTTGTTGAAGGTATTTTGCTGCTAACATTTTATGGTTTCTATAGCTGATATCATGTGAAAAGGGTTCTCTGTAGGGTTTTTTTTTTTTGTTTTGTTTTGTTTATTGAAGCTTTACAGATATCTAACAGTTCGTGTAGTAAATATGTTTCTCAGCAATGTTGTTTCGCAACTTGTTAGGAGAATTAGTATACAAGTGGCAATTTCTGTGAACCTTTCAAAATTATAAACAGTTTCCTCTGTTTTATTTAAATTCTATCGTATGCTACAATTTCTTCCATGGTAGTTGATATATTTTACAAAATGCAAAACTATTTACAATGGAATGTGTATCAAATTAATAATTTTCGTATAAACGTATTACCATTAAGGGAAAAATAATTTTGAGGCAAAGAACTACGAAAACTGTGGTGTCTTTTTTCCATTTTGTAGCTTTACTCTGAGCTGCAACAGATTTCTAAGAAATAAAAGTGTAATTCTATATTTCGAATTTAATTTTAAATATTTAAGTAGAGGAGCTAGTAACTGGTAGCTACAGAGGTAATTGAAAACACTCAGTAGGGAAGCAGTGATATTAAAAAAAATTTATCAGAATTTTGGCTAAAATATGATCCTCACGACAAGCTCAATAATATAAGCACATACAGTATCTCACAAAAATAAATAATGAGAGCATATGTGTATGTGTTCGGTCTAATCTAGTTTTAAAGGAAAGAATATTCAATAAATTCTGATTCAATATAATTTAACTGGTCTTTATAAAAATTCTTTGCCTATATTTATTTCGTCTAAGTATTATTAAATTAAAATGCTGATTTAATTTTCTTACAAATTGCAGTATTTTTAAATCATTAAAAATGTCTGAAACCGTACTCTTAAGCAAGATGTAACAAGATCACGGCCAAGTTGTTACATGTTACAACTTGCCTCTTGTTGAAAAATGTCCTACTCATTGAATTAAAAAAATCAATTCATTCAACTTTCCATTGAGCTTAAGAAGTATATACTAAGTAAATTGAAGCATGCCCCACATTCGAAAACTGAAAGTACTAAAAGTCGTCACCCTATTCACTTCGAATCGTAAGATATTAGGAAGAAGAAAAATAAGAAACGCGCGAGGGATAATATTTCTGAAATAAAGTTAATGAATTTTGGGAATTATTTTTTTAGAATGAAGAACTATGAAAAGATATCTAAAAGATCTTCAAAATATCAAGATCTGAAGTCTTAGAAAAGTGAATAAACGCTAGAATAGCAACTATTAAGCTATTCTATCTTCGTCGCTTGTTGACTTCACAGATATATTAAAAAGAAAAAAAAATGACTATTTTTCTGTTGGATGTGCTAATCGGAGATTAATATTTCTACAAACTAGCTTCCTATTAACTGAAATGGACGGATATTTATTTCGGATTACTTCCGTGAAAAGTAGGAAAGCTGACTTACTAAGGCGCTGTAACTATTGATATCAAAATGTACCACCTTCTTGGTGCGAAAATAAAATGGCTGGACCGGACTGATTTAGTAAACTCATGAAAAGAAACCCAAGATATACTAAGTATAGTCGTAAGAGTCATCTATAAGCCGAGAAACATCATTCAACAAAACAAACGTGATTTTTTTTTTTTATTTATTAAGAGCTTCTACAAAAATATACAACTTTTCAACCTTTCGTATTTGGAACATCGATGATATAGGAATTACAACCGTGAAAAAAATCTAAACGTCGTATCTCAGCACGAGGTTAACACTAGATGCTATTACTTCCACTGAAAGAGAAAGTTTCGAAACTCTTATTTATTCTATAAATGCTATGGATAATAGAGTCCCATCAATATTCGTGTTTGCTATATTCATTTTAATATAAACCATTGAAAATCATTCATTGTCATTATACCAAGTAATAATACTCGTAGTTACGAAATGTCTTTCACACATTAATTAAAGAGAGAAAGATAACAAAGATATGCTTTATATTGTCGTTTTTATTGTTACAATTTGCCCATAACTGTTACAACATGCTCAGGTACCAGGTGAAATTTTAACAGACAGTTGGTTCCACCAACTAGTTCTGAAGAAATGTTTTTGTGATGAAATTCAATAAATGTGTGTAGGTGCAGGTATGTTTGCATGCGTGTGTGTGTGTATGTGAGTTTGCATGCGTGTGTGTGTATGTGCGTGTGTGTGTATATGTGTGTATTTGCGTGTATGTGAAACGTTATACTTTAAAATTGAATTATAATCAGTGAACCGAAAAGATTTTTGAAAACATAAGTATTCTTCCAGAAATTGCTGTATACAGTGTCATATTTAAAGGTGTTAAGAACAATACTTTTAATAAATATTGTATATAATAAAACATATTCTCTGTTTATATACCAAATCTTATCTTATATTTGAATCTATATTATTTTTTCCCTCAAAATTGGAAGAAGTAATTACATAACATTATTCATACATTTTCGGAAGGAAAGTTTCTCATAGCTCCTGTACATTAAATCGTCACTAAAATAACTGACTATAAATTTTGTGAAAGATTAAACAAGTCCTTAATTATACAAAAAAAACTCTTCAAGTTCTTAAAGTTGGAATTCGGTGGATCTAGTTTCCTACTCAGTTATATAGCAGTCTACTTAAAAAATAGTTTCAAGATATTTAGAAGTTTATGCAGGGAACACCTATAACAACTTGATTGTCTTAATGATTTATTGCACCTCTCTTTTAACTTTCTAAGCTATTAATTTTGAAATTTTTTCCTTGAGTTTTTAAACAATTTCTACGTTCTTTTTTTGAGAAATGTTTAAATTCCGGAAGTTTCACAATTACAGGGTTCTTGCCGTGAAGTCTATAATTTAGATCTTTACGCATACGAACTTTAATTTAATGAAGAAAGATTTCCTAAATTTTCAGAAAAGTTTTTAGTATTCACTGAAGGATAATAATGCTATGTTTCAACAAACTTCTGTAAGAAACTGCATTGATAATTGAATTAAAAAAAAACTTCTTAATACTTTGATTTAAAAAGAATATGCAATACATTTTATTCAAAATTATTTTAAAGCATTTCGTTGTATTGCATAATCAAATACTTCCAAGGTTACAAATATATTGAACAGTGTTTATGTGTATACCTTGAACAGTGTTTTAATATATGCTATTAAGATGTATATTTGAAAATACAGAAAACTAAAATTCCTCTCACTAAAATTGGGGATTTAACTTTAGAAATATTTTATTAATATCCATTATAAATTCAAATGTAATACATATATGTATTGAATTGTGAATTGTGTAACTGAATATATATACAACCTCTGACAATAAAGTTCGGTAAATGAAGTCAGAACGTCCGATCTGGCAACACTGGCGAAACAAAACACTGCACCTGCGTAACGGCAGGTATTGACCATCTGCCCTCACCGTTGTTCCATTAAGCGTCGTTTGTGTTCCGTGTAAAACTTGTTTCACAAAGTGCTTGTTCAGTGCGTTGGTTCTTAACTGAGAACAGGAAAATGAATGAACAAAAGATCAATTTAATGTTTTGTTTTAAGTGTAGCAAGACACCGAAAGAAACTCATGCGATGCTGGTACGTGTTTATGAAGATCAAGTCCTTGAAGATGTCCATGAAGTGTGTGTACGATTGGTTCGCCCGTTTTCGAGAAGGCCGAGAAAGTGTTTCTGACAACCCCCGTAGCGGAAGACCGGCGACCTCCGTTAGTGACGAATACATTGAGAATGTGAAGAAATTACTCACGAAAGATTGCCGATTAACTGTGCACATGATAACTGATGAACTGCAGATTAACCGTGAATCCGTGCAACAAATCGTTACCCAAAATTTAGGAATGAGAAAAACGTGTTGTTGTCTAGTGCCACATCACATGACTGACGATCAGAAGCAGGCACGTTTAGAGGCTTCGCAGGATTTTGTCGAAACGGCGGATGCGACACGAAATTTCTTGAACTGTATTGTCACTAAGGATGAGTCCTGGTGTCTCAGGTGTGACCTTGAAACGAAACGGCAAAGTGTGGAACTCCGTTCTATTGCATCACCACATCGGAAAAAGGTCAAAACAAAAAATCACGCATCAAAACGATGTTCATCACCTTTTTTAAAACGTTTTTCTGAATTTCTCTTGGTGTGTGTGTGTGTGTGTGTGTGTGTGTGTCATCAAATTTTCGATCGTTAATTTAACCAACTTCCCATCAAGCTAGAGCTTTGAAATTTTGGGAATCGTTCGTACTCGCCTAACAATGCAATATTTAGACGTTTGCGATAAGTTTTAACTAATATTTCAATAGTTTTAATAAGTTAAAATATTCTTTCCTCTCGGCGCTTTTAGGATTGAGGAAAAAATTTCTTTCCCCCTCTGGGAACACCGGGCACTCCCCACACCGCATGAGGTATCGAAAAACCTTTGTACTCAGAAAAGGGAGATACTATCTCCCTTTACTATCTCCCAGATAGTAAGGGTTGCTGACTTTTAGTCAGTAATCATTAGCAAGAAAGAAAAATTCCAATATTTGGCACCGTGTCTTATCACAATATTTTTTTCTGAATTCTGGTTCCCATTTTTTTTAATAGAATGACATACAAACTTTCAAATGCATGTTTTGATTTTATGAGTATTATGAATTTTTTAATACTCTCACAAATGTCTCTTTTTAAGTAAATTTTAAAGTTAAAAATAACTAACTGTTTTAACTAATATTTCAATAATTTTCTCTAATAAACTTTGCCACCATATAAAAACGCTGTTTTTAAAAACGTTGGTTTTTATATCGAATTATTGTTAGTTAAGGCATTATCCACAAGGTATTTATACCTGAGGGAACAACGTTGAATGCTGCAAGGTACATTGAAATTTTGACCCATTTTATGAAACGTCTACGCAGGGTACGACCCAGTCTGCACAACAAGGTCCATGGTTTTTTGTTCATGACAATGCTGGCCCTCACACAGCTAATATCGTCAAACAGTTCATGTCAAATAAGCGGGTGGTGCAAATTGAACATCCACCATACAAGCCAAATCTCAATCCTCCAGACTCCTTCCTATTCCCACGACTCAAACTCGCTTTGAAAGGAAAGAGATTTGACGATATTCCTGACATCCAACGAAAAGTGACGAGGCTTTTGAACTCCATCCCAAAAGAACACTTCTTGCAAGGTTTCCAGGACACGTATGGCAGATCTCAGGGGTGCATAGTTATGGGAGGTGACTATTTCGAAGGACAGTAAGGTAACTTTTGTTAATATTTCATCTACGTTAATGTTACAGGAGTATTCACTGAACTTTATTGTCAGTGGTTGTATGTGTGTGTGCGTGCGTGCGTGTGTGTGTGTGTGTGTCTTAATTAAATATAGTATTCTTATTTATCTACGGATCATAGAAACTGGTCGAATATTTAAATAACGAGAGATCAAAAATTAACCCTCAATTAAACCTTTTAAATTTAATAATTGTATTTGACTTTTGTTAGATCCTGTTCTTTTTCTTCACTTTTACATTTTTGTATTCTATCTACACAATCATGATTCATCAAAATTCCGCTGCTATTCTAAATCAGTTAGTATAACCTATGGAAATTATTCGATTAAATCAATATCCCAGTTTCGTTATGTAATTTCTTTCTTTACTTCGTAATTTCCTTCTTTAATATTTGGATTTATGTTTTAGATGTGACAGTTTCCTTAAAAGGTTTAAGGGGCTTCCTACTTCCTGGCATTTCAAGACAGTTTTAAGCAAGAAACTACGACTATGAAATTAATTCTTAATGTTGAAAATTTTACACTTTCTATAATTCGTTAGATTTAGTTTAAATCGTATTGTATTAATACATTGTATACCTAATTAGTTGATTATTTTTGTTGAGATTCGATTAATTCCTTATAATCTTACATTGACAGTCACTTAACAAACACACATTAAGACAATAAAACTTTATACATTATACTAGTCAGTTTAATTTATGACATTAATAGTTTAGTGTCTTCTTAAGTTCCTGTATATCATAGTATAAACAGTTTAAAAAGAATTTGTTTAGATACTTTCATGTATGATTTACCTTTTTAATATCAGGTAAATTTTAATTAGCCCATTTATTTATACTTATATAACAAAATCGTTCTGAAATATAGCGTACATTACCAATTTTTACCTTTAATCTTTATTACTTATTAATCTCTTCTGAAATCTATGTAAAGATATCTCAATTTTAATTTTAAGAAGCTTTTCTGCTCATAATATATTCCGCATTGCTCATTAATCAATTAAATTTTCACTTTTTATAAGCACTATTTTCTGTGTTTTAAAAACTGTTCATCAAATATTTAAATCATCTGATTTTGCAGTCATTCATACGTGAACATGAGTAGCATTTGTATTATAATTAATAAAGCTAAATGAGCATGAATGGTGCTATTAACATTTGTCTGAATTTCATACATTACTTCAGGCTCATTTTTTATTTTGACTTTTAAGTGCATAAGTACGCTAATAGAGATGCACTTAATAGACGCATGCATATACGATATGTGCATATATGGCAGTTAGATACGCTGGATCTTTCAATAATAAAAAAGATTGTTAATTATTTTTCATTGCGTTAAGAGCTAAGAGTATTTTTGCTTTAGTTTTTTTTTCACATTTGTAGCATATTCATATACATCTAAAAGATTTCTGTCTCTTGTTATGTAACTTCTTGGAAATGTTTTGGAACTTTCACTTTTGAGATCAAATGACATCCAAGCTTGATTTTGCTTTCCGAAACATTTTCAATACCGTAGTAAGTTTAATTAATAGAATTCAAACGTTACGCTTTCAGATATCTTTGATGCCTTAAAAGAAATCAGCAGTCTTCCAAGAATAAAACCATTAAAGCAAATGCACGAAATATAAATTATTTTTAAAAAAATTAGCTTGACGTTTTGGCTTAATATATTCAAAAGCTAGTGTTTACATTTGGGAAGTAGTGTATATATGTGAGTGTATGGAGAAAGAGAGCGTGCATGTTAAATATGTGAAACGAGAATTTTAGCCAATTACAAAATTTTATAATGTTGTATTTCATTTTATTTTAGGTTTTCTATTGATTTATCTTTATTTCTTCCATACCTGGTCTATACTTATTTTTATTTTGCTTTTCTTTCCATTATTTATAGGTATAGTAATCGTTTTAGTAGCTTTCTTCCACATTTAGCTTTTTATAAGTTTTATGTTTTAATTTCTTAAATTTGTATACATGTAATTAAGCATACAAAAATAAACTAGTTTGCTTTCTTTTTTAATTAACTTTCTTTCTATCTCTAAAACCCTTTTTTAACTCGCAACATTTTATTAATAGTTATTTTAGCTTTTTTATAAGAATTTATTTGTTATTGTATTATTTTTTTAATTTATATGTTTAGTTTTTGACTGTATTCTTAAATTATATTCAGTTGTTCATAACTATTTATAATTATATGTTTTGTTAATGGGAATAGTTTGGTCAATAATTCTATAATAACGAAACCTAGCAGTCTAAAGCTTATTGAAATTTAATAATATTGATTTCCCCTATTAATTTTTTCTTCAAACTTTCGATTGTATAACTATTTCATTTGCTACATCTCTTTTTTATATTTCTGGTTTAAAACTAGTTATTTTTTCTTTACTTTACTTTCTTTCGAATTTATAACTCTCCTTCCATAATTAAATTAGTTTAATGTATTACCATTCACTTTTTAATAGACTGGTTATTTCAGTAATTCATTTACTTTTCAGTTTGCAGTTTATATATATATATATATATATATATATATATATATATATATATGGATAACATTCAGAGATATCCCCAATTCACCAAGCCGTATGCAGAATTTTTCAGTTTCCAACTATAAATACTAGACATTTTTAAAGTATACAAGTTTCGTTATTTTCAAAAGCAATTATATATGTAATTATATAAATAAGTGCAAGAAATATCCGTAATATATGATGTTGATTGTTTGAAAAGGCTTGATTATTACAATATTAGTTTTCTGCTTCGATTTATAAGATAATTATTTTTAAAAGATTTAGAATAAGTTATTTTAACTCTAATTTTAAATTTTGGATTTAGTTTTAATTATATAAGTTATAATCTAATATACTTGATGGACATATTTTCAATCATTATTTCTAAGCATGTTTTAAATTTTTAGTTGCTTGACTGTAAAGAATTTTAGAAATAACTTCATTTAAGACTTCCCCTAATATTGTTCATCTAAAAATTCTTTGCTCAGAATAGCAAGAACAAAATAAATTTCCCAATATGTTATATGCTTATTATTTATTTAAATATTTGATTTTCAGTTCAATTTATACCTATGTATATAAATTTCATATTGTAATGTCATAAGTAATAACTTCGAAGGAAAATCATAGAAATTAGTTGCAAAAGTTTCCATTATTTTTTAATATAAACATAATATATTTCTGAAGTTCAAAATGTTGAATTTTATAATCATTTTCAATTAAATCAGATTGAAGCTTATTCAGTACTTAAATCTAAAAGTAAAATGCTTTCAGATAAAATTGTACATCATTTTGTTTTGATTCCTCTATATTTTTCCATTCTGTATAAGAGTATATTTTTCGTAAATATATTAGAAACATTTGCTTAAAGTAATAACTATTAATTTGCTTAAGAAGTTTTGAGGAATATTCCATATATAATATTATCAAGAACCATTAAATAAGTTGTCTTAAATATGACAGCATTAAAATTATTTCTATGTAGGAAAATTTTATTGATCTGCAAATAATGTAAAATCATAAAGAAAGAAAAGATTTGAAATATATTTTTGGTAACAATTGCAGTACATAACTTATCCCTTGAATAAAAATAAGATATTTTTTTATATACTTTCTACACCCAGACGTTAAAATATATTCCATTGGATTTTAAAATCTGATATATAAAAGAAAACAGCAAAATTACAGTTTCTGAAATTGAAGGGATATATATATATATATAATTGACTTAAGAACCATTCGACTTATAAACTTAAATTCAACTTTACATAAAAGAAACCATTACTATAAAAGTTCATCCTTAAGAATCTGCAAAAGAACATTTTAGAATGCCACAAAAAGTAAGTTTGTTAGTTATAAAGAAAATGTTTTGCAATTTTGTGAAAGATTCAAACTTTTTTAAAGAGAAAAGTGAGTCTTTTATCATTGTCATAAAGAAGGACATTTTACTCTTTTTCGAGTGTGATTTAAGTTTTTAACAAGATCCCACTCTCATAAGAATATTAAAATATTTAAAACTTCTGACATCCTGTCGAGTAAAGCTGAATAAGTTAGTTCTTGTTTTGTAACAAATTTATGACGGGTTTTCAAATAAGTTTCATTTTAATGGCCGTAAAATGTCCTATCTTCAAATAAGCGGCTTTCTTTGTATTTACTTCGCTTGTAGAGTTTTAATACTTATAATGGATGTTTTGTAAAGACGTTATTCTTTAGAAAATTATAAGATAATAAATAGAGGATATTCTTTCTTATGATAACATAATATTCTTTTTGTGTTCATTAAATTCTTAAATCACTTTGCTCTTTTCGCTTTGAACATTATTTGTCAATACCTGTATCTTCTACAGTAATATACAAACAAATAATAATAATAATTTTCCTTCCGTTTTAAGTGATTCTGTAGAGATTTTACTAAAAAATACAGGTTTAAAAAAATTAAATTATTAGAGCAAGGAAATTGAACTGGTTAAGAAGAAAAATTTGATAAATATATTTGCTTACGTTATTTCTGGTTTTGCAGATCAAGTTTCAGAAATATTATCTATGGTTATGCATAACTGTAAGTTTTTGATTAGAAACAATTTTATTTGGAAAATTTCTAATTAAATTGCAAGGAAGAACTAAGATATATGGATTCTTAATTTTTTTGAGTTATAGAAATTAAAGAAAATGTGAAATTATTTAAATTATTGCATTTAAAATGTACTGTTTTTACACCCGTAATAATATAAAAGATTATGAAATCAAGAAAAATAAAACTATTAATTCATATAAAAAGTAAAACTATGAAAATTACAAAAAAGAAAATAATGTAATTTAAAATAATGTTTTTGGTAATGGATTGATATTCATGCTTATACTCGTATTATGAATCCAACCATATTACTCAGCACATTACTTTATAACATATTTGTAAAATCCATAAGTTGCAAACAAATATCCCATTTTGTAAGAAGTTAATCAAAAGAATTTTAAAATAAACTAAATAAAAGGATACAAAATCTATCAAGCTTATTAAAATAATAAATTAACCATCAAATTTTCATGTTCCAGTACTATAACATATAAGAAGTATAATACCTTTTTCTATACTCATTCTAAGATTCCCCTCAAACTTGATACCATTCAAAATGGTAATTTTATATTATATCACCCAGCCATCTTTACTCGATTGATTGATTTCTTAGTTTTATGCAATAAAGAGCAAAAAAAAGTAAAATTCCTTGTTAGTTTTACTAAACAATGAATCATATATCATTTACATAATTTAAAAATAAATACATAGAGAAAAATATTTTAGAAAAAACTTTTTTAAATAAATATTTTTCTCCTTTTTTTAAATAAATTTTAATTCTTTGATGTTCGAAACTCTTTACTCAGAAAATTACTGATCTACAGATAGTATCATCCTCTCATAGTCATCTCATAGCATGTACAAGTGTAAAGTTAGCCATTTATTTGCATCTTAATACAGTATAAAGATTCATTTTTATTTATAAAATAAATTACAGATATACAAAAAGATCGTATGATATATTATGTTGACAGTGTTCCAAGTGATTACGCAATTATATGCAAAACTTACTCTAACTTGAAAACTTTGAGGACGTCTTTGATTCTATAGGTATAAACGACTTCATAACGCTATTTATGAAAATTATAAGATGAATAATCTTATGACAAATTTATCTTATATGCTAATCTTGTTCTTAAAAAATATACTGCACATAATGATAAAAAAATATTTCTTAACGAACTAAAGGAATTCCCCAAGAGGGACCAGCAAGTATTAATTTTGCTAATATGTATTTACATTTCTGTCGACAAATCTAAATAAACAAAAATGATTAAAAATAATTATCTTAATTATGGATAAATTGATGGTTTTCTTATCTTGAATTATAACAAGGATTCTGATGATTAACATAATTTATATTTTTTATCCTGCTCAATTAAATTTAATTCAAACTTCTATAAATATTATTCACATGATATTCATATATTGAACTGAAATTAAGAATGTAAAATTAGTAGTAATATTTATGATAATAAAGACAATTTTCATTTTATGTTAAAAACATACATTTGTAGAACAGTTGCATTATTTTTTCTGACATTAAAAACATTGTGGTTGTGGTCAAGGTCACAGTCTTACGACTGGAATTTTGTCCAGTCGTAGGCTACAGTCCTGATCCCATTAAAAACCCACTTTGAAATGGGCTGATGCACGTTTAATCTATAGAGGTCGCAAGTCCTCCCATTGGTTTGGAAAATAGGAGAGGAAGGAGTCAGTTCAGGTGTCTTCGTCGTCACTTTACTTAGGTTCAAAACTATAATGTCTGTCGCCAGTACCCTCGTTTCGCTTCTCAGTGCGATGTTAATAAGCATTCGCAATCTTGAAAAACATTACCTTAAATTATAGTATATTTAGTAATAATTTACCATCAAATTCTGTATTAAAATGATAATTATAAGTTTGATAGTTGCATCAAATGCAAACTATCCTATTATTTTTTTTAAATATGCACTTAATATAATAAGTTAAAATTAAAATAAATTTATTTAAGTCTTTTTATTTAAATAACTACTTATTAGAATAATCTTAAATATTTCAGAATGAAATATTTATTTTTTACAATTTTTGGCCAATAGATAGCCACACAAATTAAGTATAAATTATGAGTTATTTTTAATTTTCTTACAGAATTGAATTTAATTGCTAAAAAAGAAAAAAAAAGTTTTTAAAGTATCTTGAACTTATATAATTTTTAATAATATTTTATTAGTATAATAGTATTCTTTCATTTAGTAGAATTGGCGGAGATAAATTTGTTTGCTCTTTTTTTCCATAAAATCAAATAGTCAATCAATAAAGTAGAATAGAAACAGGATATTATATGTTCACAATTGTAGTTTTGAAAGCTATTTTTCTAAAAGAAAAACTGTCTGTGACAGCAGTAAATATTTTCGTAACTTTGATTATATGACTTGATATTAGATTGTGTACATTTGTTCCTTAATGAACTGATATTTTTTTTTCTTTAGATTTAATTTCTTTTATCCTTTTTAATTTAGGTTATTTAACTATTTTTTTCTAAGACCTTTATTCCTTTAGAGTCTGTAAATAAATATCAAGTTCGTTAACTGGAAAATCAACATCGAGCTAGCCACTTGGCCTACATACTAGCTAGTAATTAGCATCCCTAGCCCCAAAAGCTACAAAAAATTGATGGATTTTACTTGATGGACATCTTAGGCCCAAGCAAATTTTGACTTAACTAAAAATTACTGCTCTTAAGATTTGTACTTTGAGTTAGTATTTTATGGGGTTTTTTTTATAATTTTTATAAAGTAGTTTGCTGAGGGGGATGATTGGACTTTTAAATCTAGTGTAACAATACATCTCAGTCTTAGGTCTCAGTCAGCTTTTTATAATGCTTTATCTCTTTTTTTTTACTTTACTGTATTATAAATTTTACATGTTATTAGGCCATTGTATTAATTTCATATTTATCAATCTATGAAAAACTAATTTGAATTTTACTTTTAAAATGTAGTTTTATTTTCATATTGTCACAGTTAAGAAACTTATTAATAGCTGATATATATGTTTTGTTATGTTCTTTTTAATGATGATCGGGCGGGTGTGCGTGAGTATGTGTAACTGAAAAGTAAAATGCTAATGTATATATATTTAATCAAATAATATATAATAAACCATAACTATTAGGGAAACAACTATTAAGTAAAATTAACACAGTAACTTACTGTACTGTATTTTATTGCAATGGTATTAACAGTAAAGTAAAATCAAATTCAAAACAAGGTAATTGAAAAATCGTTATTGTAAACTAAGTAAATAATAATGACAATACTACAAAGGTAGGCACTAAAAGCATAGAAAAATTTAAATGAAAGTCAAATAATAACAAAAAAAATGAAAAAAATTAAAATAAATAATAAAAATTCTGCCACAACTGTGGTTTATGATGTATGGTTATACTCTTAAGTATAGTTAAAGTTTCCGAATCATCCTAATTGGCTATTACTTTACAATTTAAATAGAAAATTACCCTAAATCAATTAAATCAAGGTCACATATTGCATCAGAAACAAAAGCAAAGAATTCCAAAAAAATTTTAAAAATATTAATTATAAAAATCCTCTAAAGACATAAGATGGACCATTTTAGGCACACTCTCTATTTATTTATATTTTTTGTCATTACAAAGAATATAGTTTTCCTTTGGTACAAAGTTAGCTGATATCTGTTACATAATTATCGAATTTAACTATGTGTATATCTATCTAATTTTATAAGATCCTCAATATGTATTTAGTTAAATAGATCTTTAAAACTAAAAATATATATGAAGTTACTTTCTTTACTTTTTACGAATTTAACAATAGTAGTCTTATCAAAATCATTAATAGTAAATAGACTTTGTAACCTTTTATCAGCAATTATAACGTAAGTATTAAATCATTAGTTACAGGGCCAAAGATTATAAGAATTTTATGGAGTTTGCGTTAAAAAAAGTGCGAGGAAATTTTCCATTATAAATTCAATAATCTATTTTCTTATAAAGAACTGCAATTATATTAAAAAAATTTCTATCAGTGTTACTAATTTCAAATTATTATTAAAAAAAAGAATGTTTAATATTGTTTCTTAAATTGTGCAGGTGTATGTGTCTACGTGTGCGTGTGTTAGCCATTTTTCCTGCAAAACGTTATGTTTTTATTTATGTTTCAAGTAGTATTGAATATATTCAAAAGACAAAAATAATTTACTTAGCATTCAAATCACTTTTACAGTGAACATTTTCATTACAGCCCACTCATTTAGGTTTAAATGTTTCTAATTATAGAAATTCCACTTACTTACGTTTCTATGAACTTTAATGAATTTTTTGTTAATTTTTTTAAAGAAAGATTATCTAGCATTTTGGAAATCTTATGGGGGAAGCCAGAGTTTCTAAAATGCCCTGTAATTACACGATGTCTAAAAATATTTTAGTTCAATTAAGAAAGTTTTAAGATATCTACTACATTTCAATTGGCTATAAATAATTTCGAGTTCTATATTATTGAAAATGGTGTGCTCCGTTCACAGTTCTTAATTTAAATCGCTTTTTAAATCCCTTTCATTACACACGAATGAATATCTTTCTAATTCTCTTGAGAAACATAGGTAATCAAAAATAGTCTTCTCTCAATATATGTAAGAAAAAATAGACTTTTCTTAATTACTTTACCAACAGACTATTTTGAAACTTAAAATTGTAAGAAAATTTAATTAATAACAATTTTATATCCAAGCTCTTTCGCACGCACGAAATAGAAAAGATACTGGAAGGGGAATATTCTTTTAAAATAATTAATGGAAGTTGCAGATAACTTCACAGATATGTATGAATTGCCTACTTTTTTACCTAAAACCTTTTTAAGTAACCTGTATTTTAATTAGTTTTATCAAGTTATTTCCATCTTTTTCTTACTTTATATTCATATTCTAGTCTTTCTATAGTATCTTACACTTTTAATGTATGGTTAGTCGATAGATCTCTATGTATTATGATTCTTAGATAAGCGGAATAATATTATATAAAAATAACTGTTTCTTTCTGAGCATTTCTCAAATAATATAAATAATACAGAAAATAATCAACATCATAAAGTGTAAAAATATGTAAATGTATCTGTTAAAAAAGAAATTTCAAATGCATTTATATACATATATATATTATATTTCTTCGCTCAGTCACTGTGAAAAATTATTATTTAGTTGAATAAATCAGAAACACTAATCTGCTTTGAAATTTTCTAAAATAGGAGTCAATTATAATTATTTAAATTTATTGTATGCATTTTACTGAGAATAAAATGCAAGATTTTATTAGCCGTCACTGAAAGCAAAAGGTTTGATAATATTATGGAAAGTACAATAAGTTTAATTAAAATTTCAAAATCTTTCTCTGGACGTGTATTTGAAGAATTTCTGTCTTATTGTCATAAATTTCAAAATAAAGAACCTTATAAGCTTAGAAAGTGGTTTATTACGTCTAATAAAGTAATTTCAAAGCTGCTTACATTATACAAGATATGCTACAGCCACAAAATTTATTATTAATATACATAAAAACTTTCTTCTTGAGAATTACACAAACGGCAGAGGGGGGAATATTTTCATAAAGTCTTACTTATTACTATAGAATTGTGACGTTGGACGATTTGCAATTTTCTCTTAACTAACCTAACCTAACCTAACCTTTCATCCTTTATAGTAAATTGAATTGCGTAAAAACACACTTTCTTTTCTTCCCAAATGAAACGTGATCAGGTAAATTAAGTGAAGATAGAAGTAAATTAAATTTAAGATAATAATATATAAATAAAATAGAATTGATAGAAACAGAAGTGGGATAGCTGATGATGACATGCTAAGAGATATCTTTAATTTTAATTAAACCATCTTAATTAATTTTTGAATTGAAATGAATTATAATTAAAGCACTTAGATAAGAACCGGCAGTTGAATAGAAGCGTTTGAATCAAAATGAATTACTTGGTAAGCTCAGATTTAATTGTTAGAGCATAATCTAGAATTAACGAATTAAGTGGGATTCAAGAAAGAGCGACCTTATCTGTTCTTCAGTAATTGTTATTAGAGTATTTTATATTGCTCTTATGCATTTTCATTTAGAATTTGCTATTTATTGACTGTGTTTAAGAAAATTTCAGTAGAATTAATAATGAAAAACAAGGATACAGTTTAACCGAGGCATCTGAATGAAATTTATTTTGCATGTTAAGGGATTCGAAAGTAGTCGTACATAATGTTATAAATGACAGTTATTAATATTGATTTGTTTGATTTCAGGAAGCAGTAGATTGAAGAAACTTGCAGTTTTGAGGAAGTATAATTCAATCTGCTGAGTTTTATACTGATGACCTTCGAAAGGTCAAAAAACGTATAACACTGGATGGTGACGAAGTAGAGAAGTCTTAAGAATTATAAATAAAAATTCAGCTTTCAGCTGGACTGTTTTTAGCTGTAATCAAACTCTTAAGATATTCTATATAATAAGTAAGACCTTACGATATTGTAAATTGCTTTAATCCATGGCCTCCTGAAACTAAACAAATCAATGAATGCCTATGATTTACAACATTATCTACATAAGAATCAATTAATTAATAGGATAAATTTTATCTTGATATGTAGGTCATTTCTTAGTAATAATTAAAACTTTCCGATAGCCACTCGAATACACATATTAAAAAACAATAATTTTACTTACATTATTTTACGTAACACTCAAGTACTAGCAATTGTTTTAAATTGCTGAATGTTAATAATACATTCAAGCAATATTAAATTTATTGTCATTATTTTATTAACGTCATAAAATATTATTTTAATAGTTTTAATCTGAAAAGACATAAAATGTTACTAGAAAAATGCGTTGAAATTTATATCTATTTATCAAATACACCCTTTTACGATAGAAGTTATAACATTGATCATTGTTGCTAAGGACAAATATCTTAAATGCTAGGAAAATAAGGATATTTGATAACAAGTAGAACTATTTCTGTGATTTATCTAAAACAGTATATGAAAGGAGAAAGATTTATTGTATTAAGAACTTTCTCCGTCTTTCCTATCTCTTATTTCATTAAGGATTATAATAATCCAATAAAATAATTAGAGCTCCATTCGGCAATATGAAGGAAATAAGATTAAATGTCTTTTACTCAAAACGATTGAGAGTTAACTTTAATCATTTGTTAGTATTAAATGCTTTGTATGTTATGATGTATAAAAATAAAGTTTATCAATCAAAAATAGTACAAATATTTGAACAATTATGTAGTGAATTAAATATATAATTTTTTTTTAAATCTGAAAATTTTATTAAACTAATATAAGATGGTAACTCTAGTAATAAATCATGTTAGCAAAACATTTGAATAACGAGATGTAACGTTTCAAGTTACTTTATTAATGACTATTTCCTTTTTTTAATTATTATTACACAAATCATATATTTATATAATACGTAAATGCATTTATTATACAAAGTAAAATCAGCTATATAGAAGACTATTATTTAACTTGAATAAGAATATTAAGCTGCTTAGAAGTATTCTAAAGAAGGGTTACAATTACTCATATTACAATTGAAATTCATTTCAATGATAAGAGAATACACGATTTTAAAAGTTATCACTAAAAATGGAAGGTTCATTATTGTCATGGATACATTATGGTACATTTTAATTGTTAAATAATCCTTTATCGTCTAAATATAACAACAACTGTCAGCATTAAATCAATTAATACTATTTTTTATTTATTAGTATTATAGATAAGTCATTGGGGAAATACTTTAATATCACATATATACTTAATATATATACAAAAACATTTATATTTCATATATTTGTCTGGATTATCGTATACTGTGAAGAGCTCAAATATATTTAATTGTTGCATTTAGTATTATTTTCTGAAAATGAGATTTAATAAAATATTCTGATTATTCAGGAATACTTACCTCAACATAAATGAATTTATATCAAAATATTCGGACATTTTCAAAAAACAAAACACTTTTGTAATATCAGATTGTAAGATTTACTTAGCAGTATCTGTATTTCTTCCTTAATTCTAGGAAAATAATTAATTAATTATCTTCATAATTAATTATTTTTCTGCAGTTTCTTGTGGGAAAAAAAAGAAAACAGATTGATTTGGAACGATTTTTATGGTTCTATTTTTATAATAAAGTATACATTAATGTGGAAATAAAATCTGTCAGAATGTAATAATTTTTTAATTCAATTAGATATGTAAAATTTATTCGGTTCATAGTATCTCAATTGCTTTCCTTAACGTTTTAAATAAATCTAAAAGCATATTGAAATAATCCGACAACATTAACACAGTTTCAAAAATTTAAATTCTTCCACAAATAATTGTAATAAACACGATTTTGAACTTAATTTTTATGATCAAAAACAGTAACTTCAATTTCACTTCGGTACAGTTTTTAACAGTGACTTCAATTCAATCTGCTGAAATGTACTACTACATTAAATTTTAAGATTATACAATTATTAAATTCGAAAACAATGTTGGCAAAAATTTCAACCCGAAACGATTAATTGTTTCTCATATCATTTTGTTTTTATATAGTATTAGCAAAGATTAGCATTTTGAATAATAATAAAATCTTTGCATTATTAATCATTTATGATACGATGAACATATTGTCTTCGGTGTTTAATGCTAAAAGAATGATGATTAACTTATTTAAAATTTTATATTGAATTTCTTGTAAGAAATATATTTCTCCGAGAAACGTTAGAACATGAATCACATTCATTAACTTTTCGTAAAAATTGTATAAATGTCAGAAAAATTGGACTTCGTTGTAACTGGACGTAATTGATACAATTGCTATTAGCATAAGGAAATGGATTAGTTAATGACTTAATTGACATGACCTATAAACTTCTAAAACGATTTTCTCATTGAGGAACCTGATATTTTGCAGAATTGTTTAAGTAGACATTGTTCCGATTTTCAGATAAATCTGATTATTAGTTTCAAAAAAATTCGGAAAAAAGTTTAGGGTCCCATATTAAAAAAAGTACTGCGTACTCCTGATCAAGCTACATTTTCAATCATTTGGCATATTTATTTTCAATTAAATATTTAACAACCTTTTTTCTAATTATTTTTCTTCTTATGCAGTGAAAAAATAACTTAAATTGATGTTTTTGGTCCAAAATATTTTTCCGTTTCTGGACACTACACGCTAAGTAATGAGTCTAAAATAAAAATTTAAAATTTATGTACGTCCCCTTAATGTATTTCCTAAATTAAGATCACAAGTGTGCTCTCAAATATTTCTTTCACAATTAGGTTAGTCGCTGAAACTTTGAATTTACGTTTTATGATATAAAGAAACCAAATATCTAAAAATTTGGTATGTTACTAAACGACTTTTTCGCATTACTGTTTTAAAAACTTATCTTAAATAAAAATGACACTTTTTAAATTTTTAATATCTAACTCTTACAAAAAAAATTCTTTCGTTTGACGTAAAAGTGTTTTAAAAATGTTGAGCAGAAAATCTTATATCGTCTAATGTGTGAGACCACACTAAGAGAGTCATGTATGTCTCCAAAATTCAAAAACAATTCAACAGAATATTACTAAGTTTGAAATGTATGCTAATTTTAAGAAGAAAATTAAAAGAAGTAAATTATGTTACTTAAATCAGTTAAGTGTTCTATTAAGAGCATGAATTAGTTCTGTCTATAAGCTATCAACATTTTTATCATTTTTTCTCTAAGAGCAGTAAAAATTGCGAAAATTATTATCCCTTTTTTGTGATTATATAAAGTTTTGTTTTAACAGAACCATAATGGTTACTATATCGCATGCATTGAAAAGAAATTCTTGAATGAAGAATTGCGTCCCTAGTTTTAATTTCAAACAGACTTCATGCTTACATCAATTCTTTCTTCCCCATAAAATTTATAAGACATTTTTGTCAAAAAATATAAGATAAAAATATAGAGGCATGAATGTACAAGTTCATGAATTTCACCACTGGCCTAATCGCTTGTTCGAAATTTAATTCTCTCAAAGACGCGATTATTAATAAGAGCGGTTGTGTGATACTCGTTAAATATAACTGGAGCCTAAATTATTTTATTTCCCCTTTCTTCCCTTTCTGTATTCGTAAAAGATTTAAAGTCCAATCTTTTGAATCAAACTTTAATGCACATCTTATTTTTTTTTTCCAAATGATATCTTTAAACTTGTTATCGTGATTAAGTACAATATTTTAACAGTCGTGTCAATTTCAAACAGAGATTCAAATTCAAAGCATACAAAGCAAATAAAATACCAAAAACACTTCTGTTTGCAAAAATAATGAATTCAGTCAATGGTACTCAATTTTTTTTTCTTGTCAAACCATCGGTCATTAAGTCAAATGTAATGCATATCACGACAGAGTTTTCCAAAAGGGAGATTTTGAAGAGTTATTTTTAATGAATGTTATGTTTTTAAAACAGAACTAAAATCCTAATGGTACCGGAAACGTTTGATATGCAAACGTGTAGCTCTTTGTTAATGGTATTTTGAGTAAAACAAATGCTTACCAATTATTTAGGGATTTTTTTTTCCTTGTTTTTCTTCAGTTTAACGAAACAAACATCTCATGTTCCTTAGTTTTAGGAATTATATTTTATATCTTTATATTTATTTTGTTATTCTAGTATTTAACTGTGCTTTTCCTGAAAATTGTTTTTCAGACTGAAAAGAAGCAATAATAAACAAATTTATTTTAGCAAGAACTTTATGCGATTGCGTCCTTATTTACAACTCATTTTCTACATAGTAGTTATTAATATATTGTTTTATACTGTAGAGTTTACATCATAAAACAATATTACAAAAACAAGATTCAAATAACTGTATGATATGTAGAAAAGCAGATAATAACTTTTATATATAGGTAAATATGAAAGTAAAATGTAAAATAAAAAAAAATTAATGTATTTCGTAATAAGTAGACTTAATTACTATTTCTTAAAAGCTTCTGTTATAAGTATCTAAAGCTTACCCATGATTATATAGTGTTGACATGAAAGGGGGGGGAGCTTTTCAAAGTCACTTTTCCTATTTTTTAATCTGGAATTTATCTCTAAATTCCATTTAGTCAAGTCGTTGGTTCAAATCTTGATGTCTCTACAGACGCCATGTTGGGGGGGGGGGGATAATGTACTCTAAATCTTTCGAAGTGATTCCTTACGATTGTGTAGTGTGTAAATTTAGAGAGCGGGGGGCGACAATTCAGTTGCCGTCTTCGTTAATTAACATATGCTCAAAATAGTACGTTCCGGCGCTTGAAGCCCTCGTGTTGATTCTAAGGGGCTAAGATCTTCTATATTTCAACTAAATTTCATTTACAACTGTCCTTACATAGTGAAAATATCACGAACAAAAAAAATAATAAGACATGAATGTATAATAGAGAGACAATTTTCAAAAAAATTTCATAATCGTTAAGTGAGAAAAGTTCTGTAATTTCTGAAAGTTAAGCTGATAAAAGTTTTTCTCAAATTTTATTTGAAGATATCATTAAAGAAAAAGACACACGATAATTATTTTTGTTTCATTTTGAAGTAACTAGTTATACTTCAATTTTCAACAACAAAAATAGATCTCGTAAGCAGTTGAAATTCTTATCAAACTTTTTCCTAGGTTTATTTTTATTTTGTTGTGATATTAATACGACTTTTGTTTATTTTTCCTACATTTTAATACATATTGATAAATTATTGTGAAATGTCTAGATTTTTTTTTAATTTACAGACTTATAAATTTTAAATAAAAAGGAGGCATAATTTTGTTTATATCCACTTTTTACCGGTTAAAAAAGATAAATCAAATTAAAGAAAGATCTCTCTGACTATATTGCTGAATATTTAAAATTTAGAAAGAAATTTTTGAGACTGATAGATCACTAATCTGAGAAATTATAAAAGAAATAAAACGAAAATATTACTTTAGTTTAAATGCTTTTTGATTAATCAACAATTTCTGACAACTCGCATCAATCATCAATTTCCCCTCTCTAGAGAAATAAGCTGATAGATATAAATATGTAAAAATTTTGCTAAGTAAAACAAGCTTATTCGGCATCTTAATAGGTGATAAATGCTTCATAACCATCACATATGCATTCCACGTATTCGCATTTTCACGTCACTTGCATTTGCACGTTTAGGTACAAAAACGTTAGCAAAGCTGTAGGATAATAAATTCATGAGAAAAATAAAAATTTCAGAATCATTCATAACTTTGTTATCCTGTGAACTTTATTTCAGAAAATTTAAAGAAACTTTTCCAAAAACCCGAAGATATTCGAATCCTTTTTGTTCAATAAATCGAGTTTTACTTCCCTTCCTTGTACATTCGGAGGCTCCGAGTCCTTTAAACTTAAAGCTCACTCTTTGACATACTCCAATAGCTGCTTCCTGGTTGATCAGATCAACTCTGTCTGGATAAATTACAATCTTCATCTTTCAAACCTGAATCTATAATTCCTCTACATCTTATGGTGCAACAATTGGTGCGAATTGGATGAATTGCATAAAACCAAGAACACAAAAAATTTGTCTAAAAAGGATACATCAATAATAAAAGAAGGGAAAAGATGAGAAAGACTAGTTTCATTTAGTCTTACTCCTTATGTTTATCCGTTACCAAAAGATTTAATTCCAATATACTAAATTCTGGGCTTTATAAAACTCTTTATGTCCTTTCACATAACTTTTTGTATAAATGCACAGAAATGTATAATCCTTCCTAAACCTTATGCAGTTGACTCTACTTTTATTTTAAGATTACCAGAAATCTAAATTGACGGAATGAGAGAAGCAACATTTTACCTTTGTCATAAAGTTTATTTTAGAGTTGCTATAAAAATAATTGATATAATCTTTTTTTTTCTTGCGTAACTCGTGTTATGCACAGCTATTCCTCCTATCAAAGAGGTAACTACAATTTATTTATCTTAAGCAACTGGCATTAGATTAAAGTATTAAAATGTAATATAATATACAGCCTAGGTATGTCTTACAACTTGTGGAAGTTCAAGAATTTTTTTTTATAAAAACTTAAGGAAAATATTAATATGCTATCTTAAAATTGTACTGAAGTGTAAGAAATAGGATATAAAAATAAGACTTTTAATAAATTTTATAGATTTTGAAACAATACAATAAACATAACAAATTGCTTTAATGCGAGCAATGAAGAAAAAAATTATCGAAATACATTTAAAAAATACACTTTACAATAGGGCATCAATACTAATTCCCAAAATATAAGATGAAGGAAAATATAAATTCGAAACCAAGAGAGGAAGATTATATCTTCAGGTTTAAAAGATTTCAAAACGTCCAAATCTTTTCATCAATAAATGATACTCATTTTGATATCAATTCCCACTTAGAGGACATTCAGAGTTCTAAGTGAACTGTGAAAATTTTCTTACTCTTAAATACATTGTCGTTCTATTTTCTTCAAGCTGTTCAGAAAGCATAATTAATTTTTTTCTGTACATTTCTTGAGTTTTTGAAAGCATTGCATAAACATATTAATTATGTACGTCGTCAATCTTAAAAGGTATGTGATTAAAAGTTTTTTTATATAAAAAGAAATGGAAATTTTAAATTTATCTTCATGAATTGTTACAAATCAAATTTGGGAGGGGGCGAAAAAAATGAAATTCAAAGAACTGGGAAAAGAATAACTCATTTTCAAAACGTGAATAAAAAATGAGATCAAAATTTTGAACAACTATATTAAATTCGTATTGGTTAATGGGAAGTTCTGAAAAAATTAATGTTTTATACGTATGGAATCTGGATAGAAATCAAATAACTTGCGAAATTCCAGAATATACAAATAAAGAAGCTAAACATAAAATAGTTATTTTATTTTATAAAAATCAATAAGATTCTTAATATGAAAGATAACAGTAAATCCAGGCTTTAAATAAATAGAGTAATTTAAATAACTTTAACATAAAATGGTAATATTATGCAATTTAATTTATGAAGCAAAAAATTATTCTTAATCTGAAGAGTTGTTTTCAAAACTAAATCTGCGTAACAGCTACAGCAGAGATAAGGAATAATCCTTTTTAAGAGCACAGCAATTCAGAATACCAACCCCCTACCAACTGCTTACAAATATGTCGTTGAGAACTGAAATAGAAAGTGCAATTCGCTAAGACCTTTTACATATTTATTTAAACAATTTCGAAGAATGAAAGAGGTCTCTCTAGAAAAGAAGAATCGTCAGAACAAGATAAAATCATACTTATAAAGAAAGGAAACAGCTTTGATAATAAAAAAAAAGATTTCTTCACATATTCTCCGGAAAATATTTTGACAGGGCAATTTATTCTTATACTGATCAAAATTCATAGAAAATAAAGCACACTTCCTTAAAATAATGTTCATAGTTCAACCTCTTATTGCAAATTAAGGATGACTTTGTCATTTAAATATGAGAGATAAACTTGAAAATGCTTTTAAGGGAACATTGATCACACGAGGAAGTACATTAAAGTCTTATAGAGCATTAAAAGGATCAATAAATGGACATGTTATTGTAATAACTTGTAAAAAAGGGGTAATAGTCGCTCTTAAACATGAATACAATAAAAGCGTGCTCTTAAAATATTAAAAATAATACGTTAAGAAAAAAGTCATAGAAATTTTTTATTTGCAAATTAACTGGATAAATATCAGATGTGATTCAGACCTTTTTGCTGATTATAATCTCTTTTAAAAGGCAACGTATTTTAATTTCATTTATGTTGATGATTCCGACATTTATGAAATTTTCTTGTAAGCGAAATATTTCTGTCACGTACATAATTCCAGTTAAAATAGAAATATTTAAAATTGTTTCCTGGCAAAACTCCGTTGCGTAATATTTTATTTTAACAAAACATTAATGCAAACATTTATAAAACTAGGATTCGAATGCATTAAGGGTCTAATTTTGTTTTCAAATGTAGATAAAAATTTTAGTAATGATAATTTTTACGTGCAATTATTATAACTAAACTTTTCGAATTTTTTTTCTAATTTTGAAGAGTTCTTTTAATTGCTTTAAATAAAGTAACCTAACTCATCCTTTTTCGGTAGTGGCTGTGGTAGCCTAATGGTCATAGTTGCGGGCTCGCTGCTGGCGAATCTCGTCAAGCCGTGAGTTCGAGTCCTGATTCCTCTAAAGTTAACCATGTAGCTGATTCTGAAGCACGTTTACGGGGCTCACAAAGTCCTCCTGCTGGCATGGTGTGGAAATTAGAAGAAGACGTGAGCTCAGGTGTAGTCCTCGTCACTTCACTGAGGTTCAAAATTACGAGGTCCGTCACCAATATCCTAAGTGCGTCGTTAATTGATAACCATATCCTGTTCTTCATCAGTTTCTTTAATTTCTATTTAAGTTCATCGATGTGAATTCACAATGTTAGAGCACAAAAGTGTCGGATTTATTATCGAAAATTAATTTATTTGCGAAAAACATCTCAGATGAAAGTTGCTTTAATCAGTTTTTTTATTTTTGGAACTCGTATGATACTGAATTGGATGTATTCATGAATTTATTATTTATATGCATTGAAAACTTATAAGAATATTTAAATTAATGGTAAACAAACCGATATGTTACGTTCAGCTGCTACACTGTAAATATTCGATGAAAAAAATGCAACTCTCCTGATTGTGAAAATGTATCAAAAGAGCAAAAAACCATATTTTGAATAATTAAAATAAAGGATTTAATCATTGTAAAATTATTTGAGTGTATCCACAAAATAATCTAATAAAACAGAAAGTAATTATGCACTTTTAATATTTTATGTATTAGTAATGCATCTTTTTAAAATAGGCTTTTCATGAACATGTTACCGAATGCAAATATCTATTGTTAGGGACTCTCTTTTTTAAAAGCGGAAAAGTTAATTTTAAGTTGTTGAGTCACATGAATTATTTCGTTTTTTTTTTAAAAAAAAATTACATAAGTTAGCGTAAGTTCATCATAAATTCAACAGAATTTTGAAGGGCTTTTTTAAGAATTTTAATAAGACATTTTGCTAAAAATATAATATGCTCTCAAAATTTACACTTTATTTATTCATTCTCGTTGAAGAATAGTTCAAACAACCAAGGAATCAAAAAGACGTTCTTTAAAATTTCTCTCATAACACACCAATAAAACAAAATAATTGCGCAATTCCATTATTTCTTCTTCTGCATCCGTTACCGATGCATTAAGGTATAAGTTTCTTGACTATAATTAATTAATATTAATGGATAAACGCAAAATCTATGTGATATTTATAATAATTTGGGAAAGCAAAATTCAATCAACTATTAAATGGGAAATAGGATTAATATAATTAAATAAAAGTTTATTGTACAAAGGCATAATTAAATACTACCGGTCATAATGAAATATAATATTGAAAAGTTTTCTTATAAAGAATTTTTTTCTTTCTTTTTTATGTTCCATGTAAAAACAAAGCAATTGATTTGCTAGACAAAGAACAAACAAAACAAAAAAGCAAGATTAAATTTATCAATTCCTTAAATTCTTTTGAGTTGTTTGGTTATAAATGAAAATCATAAGTAGTCATAAATTATCCTACACTTATTGTTATATTACAATGAACCGTGCGTTGCATTCATTTTGTTTTTATTCAATTAGTCGGTACTATTCTTTTTATCTGGAAGCTCAGAAAAAACTCTGAATCATTTGGATATTCTGATTATTGCCAAGATTCAAATTATAAAGAGCAATTTTTTTCCTTCTTGTTCAAAAAAGTTGAAAAAGGAACTTCCAAATTCAACTTCTTACAACTTGTTCAGATTTCTTTTTTTTTTTCTTAAGGACACTAAAAAGTTAGCACAGCTTTTATTTTTCTTATTCTATTGTTATAGACTGAGTTCTTTTTGTGGGCATAAACCTGTTCAAACAAATAAGAAAAAAATTTAAAATATGCAAGAACATATACTTTGAATGTCCAAAAAAGCAAAATCAAAAGTTTACAGACCCAAATTTAAAATTGAACTTTTAGCGAAAGAGTAAATAAAATACAAATTCAGCAAAGGACTCAGCATTCCTCTGAAAATGACTTCATCAATGGATAAATAATCTTTAAATTTCGAAAAAGAATATTTACCACAGCCACAAATCACGTTTTGGTCATATCATTCAGTTGGAAAACTCCCCTCTCACAGCCCTGATTTGGCACCTTCAGATTTTAATCTTTTCACCTCATCGAAGTCGTTTATGAGTGGAAAAAGATTTTCGACCGCTGATGAAGTACAGAGTACCATCAAACAATGGGGTGAATAGGCAGCGAGATATTTTTTGTTGTTTATATATATATATATATAAGGAGGAAAATAATGCACAAAACAGTGTGACATATATTCATTATTTATTTTCTGTAAAATTTTGCTTGTGTTCATGCATGGCTAATTTTCAATCCCTTTTCAGTTACTTTAGCTCAAGGCTTCTAATTGAAAATGATTAATAGCCTTATTTTTAACTGTTTTCTTCACAACTGATGTTTTATTTTAAATTCTGATGCAATTCAGAATCAATTTTGCAATTTTTTAATAGTAAAAGTTCAGGATAAAAAAAGGAAAATACCATTTGTGTTAATTAGTAACATATTTTAATGTTAAATTGTTCCTTTTAAGGAAGATTGATCACCATTCAGAGAAACTTTATGTTGAGTGAAAAGAAATACATTTAATAACGGGATGTGTACAGGAATTGAGAATTTTTTCATCCAATATTTAGAAATAATCACAAATTTAAATCATTTATTTTGACAGTTTAATGGCTCTTCTGCAGTATCGAAAACTGAAACTGCTATAAAACTCATGAAACTTTTTTTTTTTCTTTTTCTCAATTAATTACTTTTATGTATCCAACTGATGTTGAAAAGCGTAACAACCATGTTAAGTAGATCAGTTAATTGATGAACTCAACATTTTTGACGAAATCTGTATTATTTAATTGTGTAGAGTAAATGATTTTTTTTTTTCAAAATCTCATTAAGTAAAGAATCATAACGGCTGATTTGAAGGGAAATTTTTTTTCAATTGATTTTTTTACCAACCTTATACACACACTCACAGAGATATATATATATATATATATGGCGTTAAGAAATGTCAGATTGTATCGGAATGATTGAAAACAAAACATGCGTATATATCGAAAAAGACGATACTTCAGGCATATTTGAAAAAAACGTTTGTTACGATACTCTAATGTTTGTTGGTTTAATACCCCTTTAAATATGGAAGAAAACAAATTGCATTTCATTCTTTCCTTTTACCGGATTGTTCAAAATTCCACCCTTGGTAAATTAGATATGCATTGTTATGGTGAAGGTGCTATAGCTGAAAGAACTTTGGAGAAGTGGTTTGCTATGTTTAAAGTTCCTGATTCAGCCTAAAAGATCAAGAATACCCAGGTGGACCCTCCACCAAAGATGAAGATTAGATTAAAATACTGATCTAAAACAACCGATGCTATACGACACGTAAATCCACCATTCATGAGCATTTTGTGAATCTTGGCTACTTACTTCATTTTAGTGTATGGGTTCCCCACGATTTAAAGGAGAAAATTGATATGGAAGGCATTTCTGTTTGTGACTCGCTCTCTAAAAGCAACGAGAAAGCACCATTTTTGAAGGAGGTAGTGACGGGTGACGAAAAATGCATCATTTATAATAATGTTGATCAGAAACAATCTCGAGGGAAATAGGGATGAATCACCTTTGGCCACCTCAAATCCGGTCTTTATCCAAAGAAGGTCATGCTCTGGGCCTGGTGGGATTGGAAAGGGATTCCGAGTTTTAATTTTTTACTAAACAATGAAACGATAAATTCAGTGAAATTTTGTTCCCAATTAGATTAATTAATGACAGCAATTAAGCAAACAGAACAGCACTAACATGTTAGGCCTCATGTGTTTTGATAACTCGACAAAAGTTGTTGGAGCTTGGTTGGTGTGTCCTTCCCCTTCCGTCGTATTCTCCAAACTTCACCCTTTCTGATTTTTTCCTATTTCGATCGTCCAAACATTCTCTTAAGGGAAAAAACTTTAATCTTTGGTCAAGATAAAAAAAAATTCCGTAGAAAGGATTTTCGCTCAAACTCTGAGAGATTCAGGAAAGACAGAATTTTTAAGTTGCCTGAAAGATGGATAAAGAATGCAAAACAGAATGGTACCCATATAATTTAATAAATGTATACTAAAATTTTAATATTTTGCATTTCAATCTTTCCTACAAATTCAACATAGTAGAGCTTTCCGGACAAGACATTATATATCCCTTTCAGGGGCGATAGTATATTTTTATACCACATATTTAGCCCCCTAAAAATCTGTCTAAAATACCTTTCTTCCCCACACATTTATCTTCAATTGGTAGCTTATAGTGTTATTTACTTAAATTAGATGGCACAACTATGAAAAATGATTATAAAAATTATAGCTTTGAATCTAATGAAAATTCCTAACAAGTCGTTGCTTTATCCCTTACAAAAATGTTTCTGAAATTAATTGAAAATTTTAATTTCATCAGCTAACCAATCTACATGTTTGAAACTATGTAAATACTGCTAATTACTCAAAACAAAATATATAAAGTATTTGTTTCATATTTCAAACTAAGTGATATAAAATTTAAACTACCACCCACACAGAGGGTTAGAGAGCTAGTTAGAGAGAGAGAGGGTTAGTCTTTTTTGGTGAAACCTTAACTCATCTCCATTTTTAAGAACATTTTAGAATATGTCTAAAATCATATTATTGCCCACAGTTTGAAAATATTTTTTACGTAAAAGACTTAATTGTAGACATGCCCTACAGTTACCTTAGGTGTGTAATATTAAAAGAGTTGTATCTGATAGCTTAAAATTATTCAAATCCTTTTAAAAATTCAAATTTGACTATATTACCACGCATCTGATAACTTGGTTTAAAATTATTAGCTGTGAGAAAATCTTCATATATGACGAGTAATGTAACTAAATCTGTATAGATTTTAACTTATTTCAGCAGAAATAAACAATATTTTTGATTATTTTCTTCCCTTTTTTAAAATAAAATAGATATAAAGCTATGAAATATATTAAATACTTGATATAAATATTATTTTATGAAATATATATTCATATAGAATGATATTTTATTAAATATTTTTTTTATATTTAATGTTCTTTTATTTTAAAAAACATATAATAATATTGGTTTTATATTGTACGTTAGCCTACATATTACTACATTATTCTTAAAACAGTATATGAAAATATAGAATATCTACGAATCGTCATGCTATTTTTTATAACATTGATGTCTTGGCACAGTTGTTCTAATTTCACACATGTGTAGAGAACTTATAAAGGAATAAATTTATATCTATTGACTAAACCATCAGTAAAGCTTCCTTCCTTTAAGTAAAGAGATGTCCTAGGAGTTGAAATCTTAAATTCTACTTATTAGTTATTTTTGTAGTACATAACTAATAATTAATATTGTATTAACATATAGAGAATTATAATCATTAAATTATTATTAGGAAATACGTTTATTAATCAACGAGTAAAAAACTAATTTTGATGCAAAACATTTTTAATCAATTCCTTTGTATTCAATCACATCGATAAAACCAGACATTATAGTTAAATTTTACCTACTAATTTTAAGAGTTAGTTAAAGAAAGCACTACTTTTCTTTTGTAGAGTATTACTTTTCAACACAAAAGTATAGAAACTTCTTTTTCTTGTATCAATGAGAATTCCAAAAAATAACTTACTTTTAATTTTCAGAATGATTCATTATATGCAAATATTTTGAATGCTGCACACTCCTAAAATTACTTTATTAAATAAATTTCTCAAAACATTTTGTGTTTTAAATTATATATCCAAATTTGAACAATTTTAAATTATGCTATAACAATTGAAAAGTATTTTTATTTGCTCATATGAGCTATCAAGAGTTTTTCCCACTATTAACAGAATTCAAAAGCATTTTAGAAGAAACATTCGAACAAGAGTAAAATGTAGACTGATGAACAGTTTTTTCGAATATTCTAAATTAATTCTTATTGAAATATTCTAAATTAATTATTATTGCTGCATATATAAGGAAAGAGGAAAACAAACGCATAGGAATCCCTTTCAGAATAGTTTCTGAAGTCTCTAGGATCGATTTTGGGGCAAGTGACCCTTTCACATCATGAGAAGTATTCTCCATTCATTCATTCATTCATCACAGGAAGAACACAAACACACTCACAAATGCTCTTGCTGTTCTCATCACGAGAACATGTCGTTAGAATTTCGAAGAACTACGTAGAACGGGTTACTTTCTTGCTATTCACTGTCCTATATTTAATATTCCAATTTTCTTATTGCGTGCTTTTTATCTCTGCTTAAAATGTGTAAGTGTCTTTTTATTTCATTCCAAACAGAAATTACTAACTCTGTTCATATAACATTTATATTAACTCTGCAAAATTGCAGCTTAATATAATTTAAAAAACTGAAAATTAATAGTAGGTAAAATGTATAGTAATTATCATGTGCGTAATTTCTAAGAATCTTAATCATGTTATTAGCTAATTTGTATGTAATCATGATATTCGGACAATGTATTAATTACATCGCATAAATTAGGAAAATTAATAAATTTAATATTTCACACTTTTTTCAAAGTTTATAAATTAAATATACTCAATAAAAAGTCTTACATTTTTTAGAGTTTAACCCAAAACAAAAGGGTTAAATATATCTTGTGAATTTATTTTTAAAAGTTCAATTGAAAAGTAGGGCAAAAATGATTAAAATACACAAGAAGAAAATATCCAATTGATTGAGGAAACTCAATATGGCCCATAATCAATTATGAATTATTTTTAAATGAGTTTGTGCATACTGTAAATATGCATTGTTTAGATTACTTTTTATTTATTTTGACTAAATTAAATATTATCTTTTATATGACTTACAACAATGTTATGAATTTTATTTTTTTCAATGATTTAAATAGTTCTTCCTCCCTCTATTCCAATATCAGCTTCAAATATTTTAAGAAATCATTGATTATTTCATTACTTTTCTGTATTAATGATATTCTTTGACCTAACATTATAAAATTTCCAACGTAAATCTTATGTTATTCTTTACCTTCGTAGAAAGTAGACTTTTGAAATTATACATATTTTTAAATTATATAAAATCATACAAAATTCCAAAATATCACTATTACAAAAGTCAAAATGAAATTATTAGAACTGAAAGATTACAAACGTTTCAGGACTATTTGAAACAAATAGTAAAAATTAAATATTAAAAAACACATTCAAATTTTAAAAATTATTATAATTTAAAATTAAACAGAACATTAAAAGTGAACAAAACCATAATTTTTCTAAAAAACAATACAGCAGAGTTCAATAATACGATATATTAATTCAAAACAAAAATAAAAACAATAATTAAAAATTACAACTAAGGTAAATAAACACAGATTTACCAAAGCAACAAAGCAAGCAAATATTAATAAAAAAGAAAGAAAAATTCAATAATGCCAATAATGTAATAGAAATATTGCCCCAGATTGAACAGAATATATATATATATATATATATTTACAAGCCAAAGAAATTTCAAAGTAAACCAGATGACAGAAAAGTAATAATTCAGAATAATGGAGATAATGTATTTCATACTTTTCCCTTCTTTGGAATGGAATAATGTGTGTTAATACCGATATTTACTGATCAAATCATCACACCTCAGGGAAATGCAATATAACAAATACGGTACCAAAACACAGATCAGCAAATTTTTCAGAAATTAAACATAGAAAAAGAGGTATACATAGCAATCATCTTCAATTTCACTGCAAACAAACAAATCAACAACTAAACTTGTGTAAAATAAATTAAAAATCTAAGTAAAAAGAGAAATATCCACTAAACCAAAAATTAATCAAAGGAGAGAGCATTCTAAAACAAAATGTAATATAAAATCATTTTAATGACTCTTCATTAGAAAAAATGTTGAAAATTTTTGAGACATGAAAAATAATTGCAAAAAGAAGCCGCACCCCAAATTCTTAATATGCTCTTGTGAAAAAATAAAAATTAATGTAAAAAGATTTATAAATATCCGACATTTACGAAATTTTAAAAAAAAATTAATGAGAACTTATACGAAGTGAATAACTAATTTATGTTACCAGTATTAAAAACTTTTAAATATATGCATCAACCTGAAATTGCTCTAACAATCCGTATCACGTTCCGAAAATAATTTGTCACTCCCACTTTCACTGCTGACTTCGAAGATGGTGCCTGTGTCGCCATTTTCTCACACGATGTCACCTTCCATGCCTCCCAATGCATTTGTTAGGCAACAATTTTCAGAAGAATAATTTATAGTCTCACTGGAATTTTTTTTTCTAGACAACAGATATCCATTCTACAATTGTCGAAGCCCTTGCTTTCTTGATTTTCCCGGAAGCAGTTAAAGGGTGGTTTTCCAAATGCAACCATTTTTCGTACTCTCTTTTTACGTAGTCCTTAAATGTCATATTAATGCTTACGTCAAACGGCTTAAGAGGGTTTGTTATAGCACCCGTAATTATCACCAAACCGCAATTGTTTTGTCTCAGTTTCTTTTTTAAAGAGTCCGTCAAATGATCTTTAAACCCATCCATGATAAGCAAGTTCAAGAATTTCGACTATTCTACACTGAATTAGCCCTATCTTTCCATTTCCATTGGTTCCTGGTCATCCATCCTTTTTTTCTGGGAATGTACAATTACGTCTTTTGAAAAATTTTCGTTTTTGAGCACTCATTTCCTTTTACTAATCAAATACAGAGATAATTTATGGTCATCTGATGTAACGCTCAGCATTAAAATGAAACGTTGCAATTCGTGTCATGTAATTAATATTTTTTTCCTCTTTCTCACCCTTTGAATTTACAGTATTTCCGCATCAAAGTACAGGATGAATTTCATCTGGGTTTTCCAATGTTTTTGAATTAATATGCATACCTTGTCCGTAAGTCGATGAGGAAACGTTGAAACTGCACGAGTTTATGTTTGAAATCTTCAAGAAGTTTTAAGCACGTTGAAATTTTCGTCTCAAAGAAAAACCTCCTTTCTCATAAATTTTTCACACCAAATTCCAGTAGTCTTAAAATTCTCGATCCTAAATTTATTAATGGCTTATTTTGTTTTGCATTTCATCATTTATATTGTAACTGCCAATCCTTTAGATCGAGCGTCACGTACAAATTGAGCAACACTTGAGCAATGCTATCATGTACTTCTAGATTTCTTTTGGTCCAGTGAAATACTTTGTTGAAGATTTACAAGAAAAAATCACACCAAGTATAATTTTTTTTTCCCATCAAGTTTTCTATCGATAAATTCTGTAGTCTTTATTTAACTTTTATTCTATGCGACAATATATATATATATATATATATATATATATATATATATATATATATATATATATATATATATATATATATATAAAAGATAGCTGAAAGTATTTTAGAATTATCACAAAATAGATCTCATAAAACCGACAATGTTGAATACTTAGATTTCTCAGACAATAAATGAAAAATGAAGATATATTTTGTAAAAAGTAGAAACTGAAAAAGAAACAGGAAGTTATGTAACCAAACTGATCAAAAAATTGTATGAAAAAAATATTATGAAAGGTAAACCTCAAAATATGTAAACCAATTCCTGAAAAATTGTGAACAAATGGGGGAAATAAAGCAAGAAAAGAAAGAAAATGAACTATCACATTTATAACATCTCATCTCAAATAATATACATATTAGAGCTACTAGTAACAGTATGAAGTTGTATTGGAGTTTCATGGAATTTTGGTGCGAAAAATATATGAGGCTGGCTATTTTGCATTATTTATATTAAAATCTATTATCTTATACAAAGTAATAATTATATTAGAAATTTCTAAGTAACTGTTGTCAACAACACTAAAAGAATTTTGATCTAGTTAGTTAAATTAATAAAGAATATTTTACTCGTAATAGTGTAATTATTTGGCACTTTGTCTACATATTCTGTAACAAAAATACCCTGGAGAATATTCATAGCCTTTTTTTAATTCTTTGAAACTAATTCTACCATCAGTATTTATATCTAAATTTTTTTTGAAAAAATTAATATCATTTTTATACGATTTTAATATTCGATACAGGCTTCTACTTTATGGGAAACAACATTGAATAACAAATTTAATAATACAAATTCCTATATCTTTAGTTACTTGTTCTGATCCTAAGAGTTATCGTTAGAAATGCTAAGTTAGTAACCATTAATTTTAAATTTTTACTAAGAGTATTATTAAAATTTGTCCTATCAAGTATTGATTCATAAATTTAACACCGAACAATATTCTTGTTTTTGAGGCTCAGCTATACATATATATATATATATATATATTTGTGAAGATTTGATATATTTTGTGTGTGTATATATTATAATTATTTGTACCAAACTCGTTTTTAAAAATGATTAATTACAACATTCATATAGTTTTCCTTAAGATGAGGGAAAACATTTTAAATTAAAATATAAGTTTCATTTTCACAATTTCATAAACTGTATCACCAAATTGAAATTTTTTTGAAGGAATAAAGGATTATTCATTTTAATTTAAGTAATTAATGTAACTAATTTCATGGAAGTATTTTTTTATTTTGAAGAGTAGTAATAGAGAGTTTTAAACTGTATTAGGTTTTATTCCTTAGGAAGGGCTTAATTTTGCCTTTTATCTACAAAAACATTTTTCTCTGATAAATCCTGAAGAATTATATTTTTATTTAGAACACATTTTATATATTATATGGCAAATTAGCCATTAAATTTCTTATCTTCAATTTTTATCTCATAACAGGCTTTTTTTTAAATGATTCAGTTTATTTTTTAATTCTTTATCTGAAATTTTCTTCACGTATTTTTTAAGAAATTACAATCTTATTTCATAGAGAAAAGTATAATTAATAAATAATTTTGATAAAACTCTAAATCTAATGCATTAAATGTATACAACTTAAATGTAAGTATAATTGTGAAGATGGATTTCTTTTAAATATATATTGATTTAAAATCAGTATTCAATGAGTTAATAAAAGTTAAAGCTGAATAAAAAGTGAATTCAAACAAATATTATTACTTTTATTGGAAGTTCAAAATAGAGATTTCAACAAATTTTTGAAAGCAGTATTTCATAACAAAAAAAGGGAAACATTTTTGTATTGTTCACATTGATCACATTCACTGTTTTTTTATAAATTATGATTGTAATTTCATACACATTAAGTACTTTTTTGTGATCAATCAAAATGATCCGTATACTTTATTCTTTAATTATATATATTTATATATAATTGAAATGATCCGTATACTTTATTCTTCAATTATATATATTTATAAGACAATCAATGCACATAAGGTTAGCACTACAATCAGAAAGAAGATAATTTAATCAAGAAGTAATCTAATCCTTCCTGATTAAAAGTTTCTGTTTTTCTAAAAATTCTATATTTCTCAACTTATTATTATTGAAGCCCTCATATAAAACAATATATCCTCGCCAAAAATTAAATACTTTATTCGCCTTATTATTTAATGTAACTTGCAATAAAACATGCATGCATTTTTATATTGTATTATTTTAATTTCAAATGTTACCCAAACATTAGAAGGACCACATGTTTAGTAAAAGCATTTTGTAGTAACAATTTAATGGTGAATAAATTTGAAACAAAGCATTCGAAACGAAACTGAAACATTCATTTCAAATGGCATCAATTTATTCCCTTAAACATCTGTTTCAATACGTTTTCAGACGTGTTCCATTTAAATAAAACTATATACTACAAAACATTATATTTACATAAGAGGCGAAGCCAAATAGCGGCTTTAGTGACATTCGAACATTCGCTAAGACTAGACATTATTCCATAGCTTAGCGGAGCAAATCCCATTATTCTAAAGACTTGTGCATTTCCGTAATTTCTAGTAGGTATTGCTGTCATCCGCAGGGACAACGACAAATCTGAAATGCATTCTACTGAGATTCTGTTCAGATTGTTTCGCAATGGAACTGGAACTACAATTCATGAACGTCTTCTAAGCAGTAGGTCAAATAATTTATTTATGGAAACTCAGTCCATCGAAATTTCACTCAACCTATATAGAGTTCATTTAAATAGAAACTAAAGTAACAAGATTTCAAGTTGGAATCGTAATGACCGTCCTCATTTTTATATTCACAGGAGGTAGGCTTTAAATATCATAAAGTTTCTCTTGAGTTTAGCTAATATTTCAGCAAAAGATTTAATGAATAATATTAAAATGTACTTGATATACAAAGTGCTTTATGATTCTTAAACTAAAGAAAAACGAAGGAGATATTTTATTTACTTAACCCTTGAAAGTTTGTGCACTGTTTAATTAGATCTGTAAGATTTGTAGAGAGAAAATCAACTGATTTTTGAGAAAAAATGTATAATTTAAGAATTAATCTTTAAAATGGTATGAATAATGCTTTTAATTTAATTACTTATGATAAGAATAGAAACTTCTACATTTATTATACAAAGAATTTTTTATGAAATATTTTTAAAACAATTACCGGTCTATATTTCTCGAAGAAGCATTTCTTGTATTTTAAGAAACTACTTCTGATTTATGTTGAGGAACGAAGTTAATACTCACCGAAACTTCACATAAAACATTTGTGAACTTTGGTTTTGAATAATTCTATTATATTCTACAATTCAAATGAGCCGACGTCCCTTTTGTGAAATTTATATAAATAGAAAGTAACTACAAAAATTGGATTTTCTAATTTTCTTAATAACTTTTTTGCTACGAAGTCGAGGTCACGGTAGTCTTGTGGTAATGGTCGCGAACGGCGGGAGAAATTGTTTCGACGAATTATGAGTTCCTGTCCTGATGTTACCAAAGATCCGGCTTGCAGAGTGGCTGATGCACTTTCAATCTGACGAGGTTCCAAGTCTTTCCGTTGAAACGGTATAAAAGTTTGGAAAAGGAGGTACAAGCATGGGAGTCTTTCTCGTCACTCGATTCAAAATTAAAGTCCATCGTTAATAACCCTCGTGTTACTTCAGTGCGTGATGTTTATATGCAATCAATAAGAAATATCATGCTACGAAATCGAAGGAAGAAATAACAGATTACACTATACGAGTGATTATTTGAGTTAATATTACGTATGTAAGAAATATTGCTGACATATAGACTGGAGCATAGACGCTGACGTTGACAATAATAAGACATTATTAGGCTTTGATTTAGTAATAGTTGCAACCTGAATATTTCATATATTTTACTAATATTTAATATATTATATCAACACTAAGTATGGGTGTATTTTTGTTGCTTTCGTTAAGTTTTAAAATTTAAATACATTTTCTGAACTAAATAAAGATTAAGATTTTAATCTGAATTCTTGTAAATCTCTGGCATGAAACCTAAAGATTTTACTTTGAAAAGTAGTGAATAGAATTCGAAAGTATTCTTTATCTTGACAGATCAGAATCTATAAAATTCGTAAATAGCGATTAATTTATATTAGTAACTGTGTGGATGTTATGTTAAATATTATATAAATTTTTTAAAAAAAATTGTGCTGAATATTTCATGTGTAAACCGTACATACAATTGTAGGACTACAATAGACTCGAAATTATTTTTGAAATACATATGAACTTTAAATATTACCTTACCCTCAAAATAATAATTTCAACTCTACATATAGAGTCATTTTGAAATCATTTAATAGTTACTTTTGTCTAATTTTTGCTATTATGTAATCTTTCTAGATTTCATAAAATTTCATAATGTTTGAATTCAAAATTTTTATTATTTGTAGAATCTTTATTTTTTCTCTCAAATTACAGAAAATGGTAAATTTTTCTGATTTATCATAAAACACTTACAGTTCATTTGAATTAGAAACAATTAAATTTAATTATTGAAACATTTAAAAGTAAATATTCCAGAATAGAATAGTACTATATCTTAGCATTTCTCTACAATAAAAATTGTTTCTTTAATAAAAATCAAGTATTCTTAAAAAAAATTTATGTCATCGTAAAATCAAATCTCGTTGCTTAAAAAGTCTCTAAACGGTCCTCAAAGAGCAAAAGTTTGTAATAAAATATAGATACAGACCTTGTTCCGCCTTTCTATTTAATATCTGATAAAAGTAACTCTTTTATCGTATATTATATAGTAAGTTATAGTTTACTCGGTTTCTTTGTCAGTCGAGACTCATATTTTTACTTATAATCTGACACTATCATACATCAAAAATATACATTATACTTATTACTTTAGTTACCTTCCTGAGAGAAGTTCTATATTATATACTTAATAAGTAAAACTGAAGATGCATGAAGAATAACATTCTTCCTTACACCATTTTGTTATTATTTAAAGGCTTACAATATTGTTCTTCAAAAGAGACGTTGTATTCATTAAGTAGCTCTCTAGTAGTTTCAATTACAATTGAAGTGGGTTTGGGGAGAATCTTTGTAGAATAAACAAAACAAAAGCTTCATTGATTGAATATTTCAAAACAAGTGAAATTTAGAACAGTAAGAAGATAGCAGATTTCAACATAAGAAAACCACAGTGAAAATTTGCTTACTTACATTACATTCTGTAGGAACGTAAATGATTATGTAGACACTTTTTTTTACTTTTACATCACTTGCAATTCCCTTTAATGATAGAAAATTACTAAAATAACCTTTCTGGATTTTTCTTTGTTTCTCCTATAACATTTCTAACAGTGGAGATTATGCCTTTTCAAAACAAATGATACAATTAAAATTGCACAGTAGAAAAAAAATTAAGCAAACAAATCACTGAATGTTTATTTAAATAGGGAAAATGTTAAGATGAAATAATAGTAATATTTTGTTTCTTTAGAAAACAGCGATAGGTGGAACGAGTTTTAAAACATCTAATTTACACTATTAGCATGCAGGATATTGTCAAAAGTTATTTATTTATTAAATAATATGCATCGCAAATGTTATTTTCATTATTTTTAATTTCCTTATTTGGATTAAGAAGAATTGTTTCTAAAGAACCATTCATATGAATATTTAAAAGACATAAAAAGTATTCGTAAAATTTTATCTATGTGTTATGGCAACAACAGACATAGTGTTTATTCATTTATGCAGGGCTATCCAAAAAGCTTTTTGTCGAAGACGTGTTAAAATTCATCTACAAAAATTAGCAACTTTTTAATATCTACAAAACACAAAGTAGCAATCATTTATTGATATTAAACGTCCAACAAAAGTTTAAATATCACTCACTTTAATATGTATACTGGTTATAAAATGAAGAAATTAGTGCTCTGAGACTTGCATAAATTATTTAATTTGCATATAACATCTAATATTTAATAAAATATAATACTTTTTTATTACAAGTTACCTCGGAAACTATACACTTTTATATTACTGTTATTTTTTATAAAATTGTACACTATGCAGGTTGTTTTTTATTAAAATTTTTCTTTCCTTTTTAAATCAAACTATATAGTTCCGTGTTTTGAATTTCTAATGTATTACTCACATATCATATGAAAATAATTTATAATTTAGTATTGTAAGGAAATGAAATGAAACTATTTGTAATAACCAAATATTCCATATTAAAAACAAACCTGCGTTTACTCACAAATTAGTGTGGCTTTATTTTACAATAAGAAGCAAATCTATTTTATAATGTTAATCCTTAAATATTTTTTTCGGCTTGAAAACAAATTTTCCCCTTTCCTTAGACATTTTAAGGTTTGCAGACAGAAGAATAACTGCTTCAGAATTTTATGTAAGGTTACACCAATCCTTATCACATGAAAAAACATCCCTGAAATTGAAGGTTCATTTAGTCCAATTTCTTCTTTAGCCAGTAGTTTGTTTTCAGAAATGTCATTCTAGGATTTTTACGAAGTTTTAGAGAAACACCTGCTTCTATTTGATTTACTTCACAGTTTATTATAGCTCTTAACTTTCCAAGCAATTGATTTTAAGTTTTATTTTTTTCCCTAGCTCTTAGTTAACTCTGTTTTTTTATCCTTACAGAAAATTTTAAATTCCCGCAATTTCACAGCTAAGTGGTTTATCTCGTCAGAAGTCTTTAATTTAAGTCTTTGGACTTGAAAAACTTCATTCATTGGGAGAGGACTTTCTAAACTCTCCAGAAAAGTTCAGAAGATGTATTGATAATTTATGATGTTGTATTTTAAAAATACTTTTTCTAAGTTAAAATGTTACATTATATAATTATAAGTTCTTAAACTATTAAAATGCTAGAGAGAATATTTTATTTTATACGTGGAAATACTCTCTAAAAAGTCACCTAAGTAGAGCAATATGTAATTTAATTTATCTATTATTTGCAAATATTTCATTATTTGCCATTAAAATGTATGTCTGATACACATAAAGGTAGTATACAATTCTTTCCATGGTAAAAGAATAGGAAATATATTAAAATATCATGCATTTTTAAAATAGTATTCAATTTAAGTTGTACTCTTGTGCTATATTGTTCTAAAGAACACTAAATATTTTATTCGTTGAATAATATCCGAAACTCTTCAAATAATGTAACATACATATCAGCTAGCAATAAGGAACACATTACTTGCACGTATTACATGCATATTAAAACTTGTTGTTTTGTTTTATCGTTATTATTTTCCCTATATATTCATTGGAAAGGAATATGTGGGAAATTATGTTGAACTATAATTTGTTTTGTGTCTTGACTATGCCGTACAAATAAATTAGCAATTTTTTTTTAATTTTTATATTCAGATATTAAAAGTATTTCTTCTAAAAAGCCTAATCAGTTTGTGCAGTCTTGTGCAGTAAATGCACCATTGGAAAACTAGCAATTAATAATTATCTTTCTCATTAAAGGATAATGAAGTTAGAGGATTTACAAAATACTTGGATCATCTTATAATAATATTGAGATAAACAATTATCTCAAAGTTTATTGAAAATTTTGTATCAATTGCTGTGGTAGCGATTATTTGTGTGAAATCTAAGGAAGCAGAACTTTCCGTGCTCTAGAGATGCACTAAAGTAAGAACATTTTATTTCTGTGTTTATTTTAAGATATCGATAACTCCAAAAATTTTGTTACCCATAACTATTAATTTAAAATAGGTTTTACTTGTATATATTTTAACATTCCGTTAGTTTTAATTTTGATGTATTTCTGCTTAAATAGTGATTCTGAAATCTACCACATTTAGTCATTTTGTCAATTAGTTTCTTCTTAAAATTACGAACTTTCTCACGCTCTTTTTCTATTTCAGATCTTCAAGTATCTCATATTATTCTTTAATCAATGTAACAATCAATTTTACATGTCTGGTATTCATATTTTTAAATTTATCAAATACATGAATTTTCACTATATATAATTTTCCATTTGCATAAATATGAGAAGTTAGATTTTAAACCCCTGACTAAAAGTATAGAGTAAATACAATAACTATTTTCGGCCTTGCACCTTACTCTTATGCATGTCCTACTTTACGTGAATGTTTTTCTGGCTTTTGTTTTAAATAAATGTCGGTAAGAATACTCTTTTAATGAATTTAATGTACGTGTACTGAAAAATAAGAATAATTAATAAGTTCATCAGAAATTTGCTTATTTTAATATATCAGTGAATTAACAAAGAAAGCTTTACGCTGACGCTCACTAATCCCAAGGATACACTATTATAGCACCTTATTAAAGAGTTAGAGCAGCTAAGCTCCATTTGATCGATGGTTCTAATATTTGCAATGTTTCAACAAATTGTTTCAATTGAACTCAAATTTATGCCACTCTCTCAAAAGCACTTTGATCTAGATTTTTTTAAATTCCATAATATTTATACATATTAAATTTTAAAAAGTATTAAAAATACAAAGAAAATAAATTTCGAAACAAATTATTTGCTTTGAAATGAATTAATTTCGGTACGAAATACTGATAGAATTGAAAATTTTGAAATAAATATAGCATCAATAGCATAGTAAAAACAAGTTGACATTAAATTTCAAAAATTTGTTCTTTAACTTAGCTTTGTCCTTTTAGATTATAAAAATATTTTGGAGATTCGATAGCTTTCTTCTTAACTTTGTTTTTGTTGCTTGTTTCAACAGTTACCAGCCGAAGAATGCTGACGAAATGTTTATACACACACAAAGCATATAAAATTCTTAAACGCTCTCACATTTTTATATTCACTCACATGTGTGTGTAGTGCTTCACATCGCCTTACTTATTTGTATACAAAGTTTCGTTACTTCTACATTATGTGATTATAGAACAACTATATTTTATAGTGAAAAATAGCAAATCCAAGTTAAATTTAAATTCAATCCTTATTAATTATTTCATTAGCATTAATTAATAATGTTTGAAATACTAAAATATCTAATTCTGCGTTTCATACAATTAATTGGCAGATACTAAAATTTTCATTTAGATTAGTTTAAATACTCAAGATATATGTAGAGTCACAGTTAGGAATATTGGTTGGTTTTAAAATCCATTTTATGTATAATATAAATGGCAGTGAGTCAACGTAGAAGTTTTAAGAAAGACATCAATGTGATACATTGAATATTCCATTTAGAATTATTACTTCAACGAAATTTTGACTTCGAAGCCATAAATATTGTAGAATTATGAACACTCTTTTCTCAATAAGCAGCAAACTTCAAAATTTGCTGCATTAAGTTTTCATTTGATTTCTTAGTCAATACAGGTTTTCTCGATATGTTATTAATATTATATTCATTCTTACATCGTGTTTAGAAAGAATTTACGAATGCTCGGCACAACTGTACGATTATGTTAATTTATGTGTATTTAGTTAATTAAAATGATATTAATGATTCATTTAAAATTATTCTGTAAAACTCAAATTATTAATTGAAGTCTTACCGAAGAAATTTAACTAAAATTTCATTAAAAGTAGCTTCATATCAAAAGAGAAAAGGCAGTTACAATGAAATAATTCTGTTTAAGTAATCCCTTAGCATTCTATGTTCAATAATTGACATTTTAAATCATTAGATGTCACTGTTAGTTTCAATATGGCTAATTTGTAATTCAGTACTTCTACTTTCAATTCATATACGTTTTTAAAAAAATAATAGCCAATTGTTAAATAGTTGCAGAAAATGTTATAATAGTTAATGGTATATTAGGAAAAATAGATTTTACATTACCCTGAGTTATTATTTCAGAACTTGATGTTGGCATATTCTTATTCACAATAATCACCTTGAATATATATAATGATATAATATACATAATAATTCTAAGCATTATATTTTTCTGCATAACAATATTCCCTGAAAATATATAAATTCAGCTGGAGAATAAATTTCTAGAGTGTGAAATTTATGAAATAATCCAATGAGACATATTTATCTCCAAATGCATTATATTCCTTACAGATAATCCATTCCTTACAATTTTTAGAGTTTATTTGTTTACAAATTTATCTTCGTTATTTTCATGTATTCATGAATAATCTTGTATTCTTAAATTCAGAATAACTGAGAATATTTATAAAAATTCATTTTCTTCAAAATTAGATTAAAGGAAATGCACATTCTTTCGTTTTGCATTGCTAAGTTTTTAAAATTTTATATCTAAAAAACGAAAACCTTCTTTTCTTCAAATCACTTAAGATAATCATAAAATGAATTTGTCCGAATTAGGAAACTTAAAGAATTATATTCTTTCCTTTTGCATCACTAATTCTAAACAATTGCATAAATTAGAAATAAAAACCTTCTTGTCTTCAATTTATGATTTCATGAAAAATTTACATCCCGATTGATTAAATATCAAGCAATAAGGACATTTATTTTTAATGTATTCTTGAGTTGTAGAAGAATTTCTTTATATAATATAAACATTTATAGTATCCAACTTATTCAAAAAATATTCATATTTTTATAATGAAGTCGTAATTCAATTCGTAATTCAAATATAATGCTAATCATTACAGGTTCTCAAAATTGATAATGCAGTTTATTTTGTTGATTGAAATAGTTCCATATTTCCATGCAATATGTTTGTAATATAGCTTAATATAATTACTTCTAAGGTTTTAAAGGGGCAGTTAGATATTAATTTCTTTTCTCAAAATTGTAAAAAAGAGTGATAGTTGCACAAATTTAAATAAGGTTATACAAATAAGAGAATATCAAAGAAAATTATAAAACTGAGAAGTGAAGGAAAGAGTTTACTAAATTTGAAGAAATGTTAAAGAAACCGAAAACAATTAGCAAAGCTGAATCTAGAAAGAAGTGGACTGATTTTATTTTTTTTAAAAAAAAGATATTTACGTAAAGTATCACCATAAAATAATTGCGAATGCTAAGTGAATTCTTATTTCATTTTTACAATCAGTTGTATTAAGACTCCCGTCTACTAGCCACTTTGAATTCTTGAACATTGTGTTAATTCAGTGAATTTCTGCTTTTCTTCTAAAATCTAGACTTTTGTACTTATTTGAATGCAATAAATTGCGTCCGAAACATAAAAAGTAATATTTATTCAAAATTATATTTTTCTTTAAATTTCAAAAATATTCTTAAGATCACTTTAATTTTACTTTTGGGGCTGCTACAATTTTTGAAATTTTTTTAAATATTTCCAAAGTCGCTAACAAACGTAATTTCATAAAAATCTTTATTTCATTTTATATGTTTACTTATTTATTACTTTTTCAAATAAAATATTTTGCATTCAACTAAATACAATAATATAAAATTGAAAAGAAAAGTAAAAATTCCATAGGATTAATATTATTTTCATAAATTCAAAATATTGGTACATGTAGTAAAACTATATAACACATCACTGACTGCGTAATTAGTACATCATTATAACATACTATTTTAAAAAATTTACATACAGATTAACTAAAGAATTAGCATTTTTTTTTTTTTTTTTTTTTTGAATATTGCAATTAAAATACTAAAATCAAAATATTTCATGAGAAACATGTATTTATTTCTTACGATTGATTAAGGAGAATTATGAAATAAAATTGAAGATTTTATGCAGAGTTTCTAAGCATTTAGAACCAATATATTTATGAATGAAAATATGAGAGCAAAAAGTTATTATAACTACATAAAGAAATAAAATAGATTATTTTTATATGTATTTGAATGTTAAAAATGTTTCATGTAATTCTTGTCTTTTTCATTTCATTTCTAAATAATATTGAACGTGTTACAAATCCTTCAATAAAAATAATTTAAATCAAAAAAGTATCAAATAAGTATTAAAGTAAAACAAGTATCAAAATTGTTTCCACATTGGATGCTTGACCTGTTTAAGTTGAAATTTTTTCACAGTAGCTCACTTATTTTGCATCGCATTTGACTAATTGCGAACATTCTTTGAGATTTCTCCATTCGCCTTAATGAGTTTAGATGGTAATTCGGTAAATTATCCCACTTATTTGGGAAGAGGGAATTCAAGAGAGGCTAGAGTTTTTAACAAGCCATATAATTATCTAATGTTTAAAAATATTTTAGTTCAACCCCGAATATTTAAAGATCACTTTACCCACATTTTGCTTCGTCTATAAATAGTTTTGAATTCTTAATTAACTTATTAGAATGCTGTGTTGTGTTCACATTTCTTAGTTAAATCGTTTTCAAATCCGTTTACTTACAATCAAACGAATAACGTTCTAAATCCTTTGAGAAAATTGAGGTAAACGAAAATCGTTTGTTTAATAGAATTGCAGATTTTTCTTAATTACAACACAACAAAGTATTTTGAAAACTAATTAGAAAGTAAAATTAATTAACACCTATTATCATTACAAATTTAATGAGAAAAACGTTTGAGATTGTTGTTTTCTTAAATAGCAAATAATAATTACTTACACATTAGTGCTGTTCTTTTAAATATAAATGGAAACATTTGCTTATTTATATCTTAAGTTTTTAAGCAAATATTATCCATACTTATTTATCTTTGCTTCAATAGAAGGAGAGTAATTTATTTTTTCTCCCCATTGTTTAGAACCACACTTTCTCTGTTATTATTTCTTAAAATGCCTTTATTTTCTTAATCAAATTTTTATTTCGATTTAGAATTTCTTATTCATTTTTTAATTTATATATGCGCGCAATATTATTTTTCACGTTGTGCAATAATCTAAATGATTTAATGAATATAAATACATAAAACAGTACATAGAATGTTATATATAGACTAATGCCGTGTGACAATGGTTTTAAATTTGCTTTCTTAAGAATATTTTCCTTTGACCATGAATTTTGGTCGCATGCATCATTTGATGGTGACTATAAGCCAAAAATACAAATATCAAGTAAGAGATGGGACAATCGTAATACCTTCCGTAGTCCTCCTCGCAGGGGGATAAAATTAATATATATAACTTTTAATAGTCCAAAAGGATCTAAATTGTTTGATTCATATAGAAATTAATTAACTTATTAGAATTAATTAACTTATTAGAATTAATTAACTTATTAGAATTAATTAACTTCTACAACAGAATTTTCTCGTTATTAAGGCCATTTTGTTTTATAGTTATTTTGCATTTTGACTTTAGCTTAAACCTCAAATTTTATGAAATTCTGCTTTGAAGGCCCTTTTAACCATTTTCTATCAAGTTCTGCAAGAAAATGCGATTTTTAATGAGAAAATTCTCTATAGAAACTAATTTATAAATTGTACAATATTCCCATGAACATCATAGTTTCCTTTGAACCATGGGGAGAGAAATTAATTTTATCCAACTGCAATAAGATATAAACATATTCTTAAAAGGTTCCATTTTTTCTTATTATAGTACTAAAATAAAGGAGATTATAAAACGTTTCTTTAATAGTTTTCTTCTATTGCAATATTCATATTTATTTTTACTTTTTGTTGACAAAACTTTTGAAAATACACCCTAAGCACATTTTAATTCCAGCATTAGACTTATTACCTAAAATTGTTTCTTGATTTTCTACACCACAGATAATACTACTCATAATTTCATAATTAGAAACTCCTTAACGTATAATATATATTTAATTCTCAATATATATTATACGTCAAGAAATTTGTTATAATATATATTTATAATTCTCTAGAATTATTAGTCAAACATAAGGCAAGAAATATAATTTACTAATTTTCTCCACATAAAACATTTAAGCCTGACAAGCTTCATTAGTATTCATTTACATTAGAATATTGTTAAAGTAAGGACAGTTTCCAAATTACAAAAGAACTATTTACTATTTCTGTATTAAAATATCTAGATATACCTTCTTTTTTTTTCTAGATCTATTATCTAAGTATTTTGGTGATTTCCTTTAAAGTTAATTTTTGCTGTGATTGTTCTCGTTTGGAGTTAATCTAAAATTATTCGTTTTCAGAATTGTGCTCGTACCCCATTTATATACTTATATATCCTTAGAGATTCTCATACCCTTATTTAAAAATCGTTTTATATTCCATTAACTCATTAAAAATATGAATAAAATATTGGTTTTTCAGAAACATTACAAAACTAAGATTTCACTTTTAGCAATTATTTAATCCACTTAACTCATGCTAGCAAGAGTTTTCTATAAAATAACCACTGAAAAAATGAATGATTTGTAACAAAAATAGCTTTTCACAAATTTTTGGAATCTTTCCACTGAAGAAGCCAACTGCATCAAATACAAATCAGAGGATTAGATTCCGAATCATGGTATCGTAAGAGTTTCTCAGATATTAAAATGTTTTCGGTATTTTCTCTGAGTTTGAACAATTGAATTTTCACAAGAATAAAAAAAAATTCAACGAGTTTTACTCTTTACAGAATATTATTCTAAGCGATTTTTATCTACAAAGGATGCTTTATAACCTATGGAAAAGAAAAGAAAAAGATTCGAAATGAATAAGTTATGACTTACACCTTGTGCAGTTTTTGTGGCCATCTTAAGAATGATACACACAAGACATAACTTTTCTTTATTTAGCATGCTTTTAAGATGGTAAAATTATAAATAATAATTATTAATATTCTTAATATGGGGGATGATTTTTAAAAAGATAATTTCAAAAAATTGCGCTAATCCATTTAATATAATATCATTCTGCTTAATCCATCAGCAATATTTTAGTTTTTAAGGTAAAATAGCAAATAATAATTATTAATATTCTTAATGTGGGGGATTCTATTTAAAAGGATAAATTCAAAAAATGCATTAATTCATACAATAATATTTCATTCTGCTTAATTGATCAGCAATATTCGCATTTGTGTAATTATTCACATTCGTCAAAAAACCAATTATTGTTAACAATAACATATATTATAAACATAATATGAATACGATCATACATTAATAATAACTTATACAACAATAGGTTCTAAATATAAGAACAATAACTTAATTTCTGTTTCTATTTATTAGCCAAACACACACACAATCAATCTTATACATCAAATTAATACACCAATCACTGTTGCTTAAAGCTAAGCCTTTCAAGAGCCAAAATAATCCCAATTAATGATAGCTAATATCTAACAGAACTGCTGCTGTACTTTATCAGAAGTTAGAAGGAGGATGTGTGCCAATATAATAATTTATTGCTCTAAGAATTTTTCTCGTATTCCTTCCAACCTCCTATTTGATTAATTTTCGTAACAATCCAACAGAATAATTAAGTTTCCTACTTATGGTACAGAGAAAAATATGATTAAGTATATCTTTGATCAAAATTAAATAAAGGCTAGTTATAATCATTAGTCTGCACAAATAAATTGCATGTTAGTGTAATGTGATGAAGTGTTCAAATTGACCTTATCATAAGAGAGTGATGAAAAATAATCTACAAATTGTGCATTGTTAAAAATATTCAAAATATAATTGTTTGAAATATATTAATTTAGAATTGGTAGTTTCCTGTAATAATTTGTAAATAACACTAAATCTTAAAATAAAGTCTCATAAAAGGCGAATTAAAAAATATTTAATCTATTTTAGTAATTTTTTATCACTTCGAATTTAATTCTTAATTCAAATAATAATTTATATAACATTCGACCATGAATTCTGCTTTTATCAACTAGTTTTCTTACTTGTCATTTTATCTTTTAGTTATAAACTAAAATTTTAGCATATATAAGATACAAAATCTTATGATTTATATTTTATTTTGCGATATCATAGTTATTAGTATAATTTGTGAAACAAACAAATTTTAAAGAGTAAATAAATTCACATAAATACATAAAAAATGCACTTCAACATAAGTACTTAAACTTGAACATTTAAAAATATGTTTATGAAAAGGAAAACTGTAATGTCAATGGAAGAAAATTATTTTTCAGGGAATTTAAAGTCTTATTTCTTCTACAAATTTCAAAAAATAATCATGAAGAAATATTTTTGGTAAACGCTAAGAAATGTCTACTCTTACGAGTTTTAATATATATTCAATAAAACATGTAAAATAAATATGATTTTGTCCATGTATAACACTCTACCAAGTGAAAATCTTTCCAGTTCAATATTTTGAATACTTCTGTTTTCCGATGAAATTAAAATATATTCCAACAATCAAAAAATATGTTTCATGTAATTCAAAAATAATACGTTTTTATTAAAATTATGTTAATATACACTGTCGTTCAGAAATGTTCTACATATAAATTACTTAAGCATAATGCAAAAATTTACAAAATAAAAAATTATCAAAAAAAAAAAAAAAAATTCAAAAATTTTACATTGCATATTTATGCAAATTATATTACTTTTCCCAATTTAATAACTTCCGAAGTAAAGTGTATTTGTTTATTTAATACATATTTATATATTTTATGTATTAAATATTTTACATATTATATATATTTTATATTTAGTATATATTTTATATTTAGTACATATTTTATGTATTTTATTTAGTATGTAAATATATTATATAGTATATATATCTTATTTTTATATATTATAAATTTCATGTTTTATGAATTTTATATATTATATTCTATATAGTTCTATATCATGTTTCATACAGGCACATATATTATATTTTATATATTTATGTACTCATTAATGTATTACACATATTTATTTATATACACATTATTTAATGTATATTTTAACAAGCATTAAAACGCATTTATTTATTTAATTTACATCGTTCTAAGGTTATATGTTCAGTATTAGAATAATACAATAATGTGAATTTAATATGAATACATTTACCCATATAATAATGTAACTTTTCGTTAATTCTTAAATAATTACTATGTAGAAAGCGTCTTTCCAATCATATTTACAGTTTTCTTTTTAAAAAAAACTGAGCTTCTTATATGTTAAATTACTTTTAAATTGAGAATTACTTTAATTTGATTAGTTACTTCTAGTTTGGAAAAATTTTCACAATATGTGTAAAAATCATATATAAGCATTTCCGTATTAGAAATTTACCAAAATCAGTAAAGAGTAGAAAGGATAAATAAGAAATTTAAATGTGTTTTTTTTTTTAAAAAAAGGTATTCGAAAGCAGAGAGAGTGGAAACAATTCGATTGTTTCTTCTCTCTTCAAAGCCTTTGGGAAATTGGTTGAAACTTACGAGACTTTTACTTGATAGTGTGAGAAAAGGGATGGTATAAAATAAAAAATTAACTGAAGCTGAACTCGTAAGATTAGTGCTTTTTTTACTGAGCTAAAAGTCACTTTAACTTTCTTTTACATAATCCACTAGATTCTCTCTAAAACAAAAGATTCTTCAGATGAATATAATTCCTTATTCACATTTGCATCATTTTGTAAGTTTGAGGAGAAATTAATTTACAAATGCTATGAGGTTTAAGATACATCAAAACTAAATTTGTATGCAAGAGTTTTTAAATTTAAAAATGTGATGTTATTTAAAATGCTCGTTTCAGGCGGATTAACATTGCGGTACAGCTAAGGACCGTTTAATATTTTGTCTATTGGATGTTTAGTTTTTAGTTTGTCGGAATTAATGATACCATAAAACAGGACAATGACCATCATTGACGCACTTCGTACTTTTGAGTCATGACTCAGAATGTGCCAATGACATCTTATATAATTGACGTCGATGATACTTTCATACTTTTCTAAGGTGTATTTCAATAGGATTAATAGGAATAATCTAAGAAGCATTATTTAATGTGACCCAAACTTTACTATCATATGTACAAAAATTGTTTAAATTAACACACATGATGCTCCATTAATTAAATTCCAGTGTGTGAGCCCCATTTTTGCTTCTTTCTTTAATTTGTGCCATTATAAAACACTAAATTTCACACAAGCAAGATATCCCCAAACTTATATGTATTAGTTGTTTATAATAATCCGAAACTCATTATGAGTATTGCGACTGTAGAGAGAAACCCTTAAGACGTTCGCAACGAAAGATTGTCTAATAGTTTCACTATCTGAAATAGTTCTAAAGATGGGTCGAAATCAGGATCGAATCCGTCTTCCATCTCGGTGATCGTATCTCCTTATTTTTACTACTACTCCAACGCCCACCTTCCTCCTATTACTACTGCTGATTCCTTCAACTTCTTATATCCGTCAACCATTTCCTATTCACTACAATTCACATAGTAAATTGATTTACCTAATTCATGAGTCGAGGCTCTCGAGCCAAACGACTCCAGAAAATTCTCATATGAGTAATCGAAAGCAAATACTTATGAAAACTTTTTTTATAAATCTGAAACCAAGTTTCTGCCTTCATAAAAAAATCAAATAACAAGGAGCTTAAGTATTTGATAAATTTCTAACATATGTAACCTAATGATTGGGGAATCTATTCCAAAACTTCACACTGTATTTTAAATTCAAAAATAATATTACTTCAAATAATGCATTTTTAAAAGTAAATGCAAAGATAAGAATTTAGATTCGAAAAAAAAAATTTCTAACTTAAGCTGTTGTTTTCTTTATTTCTTTTAAATTTCTCCCCAATGGCCCTTATTATTTAAAATATTGGGTAATTGCAAAATAACTATCGTGTTTGAATTTACTGTATTTCAAAAAGTATCCCAAAATTGGAAATAAACAAACTCATAAAAATGGATTTTTTCAATTTTTTAAATGATTATGTAAATGTATCCTTTCATTTTAAAATAGACATCTAAACAGCAGTTCAATTCTATCCTGGGGGGGTTGGAGCAAATCATTGTCGATATTCCTACTAAAGTAAGGGGAGGTTAAGAATGTAATCACTGACGTAAAATCTACTAAATAGTTGGTCGTATTGCAGAAAATCCATTTCACGAATTGCGAGATGTGTTGATTACTGTAGCTTAAGAACAAAACAGTCTCAAGCACTATCCATTACAACATGTCAAGCACTTGATCTACCAGGCTCGTTGTTTAACACAAACACTGTTCTTGAATTAGAGAAAATCATCTGGTGGTTCTGTGGATGAGATCCATATCTTCTAAATGTTCACTGCTTCGAAACAAGAGAGGATTGCACTTATTCTGAAACTCAAAATTGACTTTTAGGTGATTTGTTGCCATTTTAAGGTATATGAGGCAGAAAATAGAAAATTTCTTTCCAGTTACTCAGTTATGGTCATGAACTCATGGCAGGTGCATTTTCCGTCAAGTAATAAATTCGAAACATGATGTCACTGAAGACCCGAAATGTATCGTGATCGATTCATGCTAAGTTTTTCTAGGTTATAAACCATCCCGTTGGTGTGGTGTGGAAGTTTGGAAAAGAAGATGTCGTCCATGCCACTTGACGAAGATTCAAAAGTACGAGGTGCGTCGCCAGTAACCCTTGCGTTCTTCCTAAATGCAACTCTAATAAGCACTCAATCAATCCATTCCAGTTACTTAGGATTTGGGAATGAGTTCAAGCTCATATTAAAAGTGAAGTTATAGAAATAAAACTGTAACTCATACTTTTTGTTGCGTCTATTAGCACTGAGAAGTGCAATAAATATTTGAACGATTGTATCATTTGCAGTTATCGTTATCATGGTTATTTTCTAATCACCATTTTAATATTATTTATCATTTTAGAGATGATTAAACATATCGATAGATGTTAAGTATTCCTAAAAAATGTACCGTCTTATAGTTTATTAAATCCATGTTACGGTTTATTTTGTCATCTCTATTTCAAATATTACATTTTTATTTGCTAAATAATCTTTCATGCTACGAATGTCAGCTTCGCAATCTGCTACAACATATCCCATCTTGCCTTGAATTAGGCTCCTGCCAGGTTCTCAAAGGAGGCAGGATTGCTAAGATAGATACACATTTATCTTCATTTGTCACCTGGTTTTCTTTTCCTTTCCCAACATCAGCATTAAGTGATACCATATATCAGCCCTTATCAATGTTGAATTTTTCATCTTACACAGATGTGAGGAAATCCTTCATTATTAATAATCACTGTTACCACTATGATAAAAAAAAAAAGTAGTTGCATATTTGATGATCCTAATCCTAATATTATTTAACTTTTAAAGTTTCTAAATTTCTGTCAATGTAATTGCCTTTGCTATTTCTATTAGATTACTTTCTTTACAATGTTTGAAAGTAGAAAAGTTTAGTTGATTATAGTACTAAACAAAAAAAAACTTTAAACAAATAAAAGTAAAAAAATACGTTTCCGAAAAAAATGCAAAAACAAATTTTTTTAAATATATTGTTAGAATAAACTATATATAAGAATAAAATAAATTTTATTATGCATAATATTTGTAATTTTAAAAAAATAAACATATAGATGTTAAACGTATTATTAAGGTGAATAGCATGCATAATATCAAACAAAATATAATTAAGAATGAAACAAACTATGTTAGAAAAATTATATGAGAAAATAATTAAATAATTTTAAAATATATTAAATGTTGTGAGACTTATTCTAACATTTGAAATTTCTATCAAATTAGACAAATATTTAATAAAGAGATAATCTTTTAATGGTGAAAATAGCATTGTAGTATCTTATTTTACAGTTTAAACATTAAATTATTCAATTTCAAAAGCTGTCTCGGACTTCATTCTGTTAATTAAATTTAACAAAATCAAGTGTGATTAAAATACTTTTAAAACAAGTATATAGTGAAAACATTAATTTAAAAATTTAATCTTACAATCAAATGCATGAAGAAAATTTCCTTATCTCTTCAACAAAAATTATTAGAGACGGCTTCCTTTTTTCCTTTAAACATCGATTTAAAAATTTGCTCGAAAGAAATTTCTATAATTTTCCCCTTTCACTTTCAGAATAAAGAAATGAGATTAATCGAAATCTTCAGCAGCAGAGAATGGATTTCATACTTAAAATTTTCTGTCATGATTCATTGAAATTATTTGCTTAAATCATCCTTTCTTCTTTTCAACATATTAACGCCACTCCCATTTGTTATCTGCGCTCATTTGTACATATATTGATAAATTCTTTTAAAAAGCCTTGGTCTATATTTTTGAAACGTGTAATCATGATTTTAAGCTTCGCACATTACAAAATCTTCCTTTCATAATCAGCTTTTTAGAAATTTTTAAAGGAATTAAGTTGATCAATATGCGAAATATGTTCGTAGAAAATAACTTATAAGAAACATTATATTTTTGTCTTTATTTTATCTACTGTTAAAGGCTTATATTTTGATAAAATGTTTAAAATTATGATCAAAATCACCCACTTTAAGCATATAACAAATAATTAACAATTCCTTAGTTGTAGTATTTTGTAAACCCAACGTGAAATTATCAGCTGTATTTTTTCACATATCATGAAAATTGTAAGTTGTTACATATAAATTGTTAATGAAATCACTATATCGCTTAAGAATAAGCGATAACTTTAGTTCATGCAGAATCAAATCTTAGTATATTTTTATTGAAACTCATTAACCTCTAAAAGTTACAAATATATTTTTCCCATTTTTACAGAATATAACAAATATTTTTGAACAATTAAAAAGTAAAGCAATAAATTCATTTTAATAGATAACCTCACTTCACTTTAGCGAGAATAAAAAGTGTCAAGAATATTGTCAAAGAAGGTCAAAATAAAAGAATCATTACACAAAACAAAAGAACTAATTCATTAGTTATTTTTTAGATTAATATTATTGAAATGAATTTTTTTTCCATAAATGATTACATTTTAAGACATGTGCCAAAATATAAATGTTGTGAGCCTTTGTTATTTATTGTTAGTTTAGCTTTCATGAATTTTGTTCAAAGACGACTCAAAAAAATTTATATTTTATAACCACAAATTTCTCCTCTGTTAAGAAATAATTTCTACAAAATTAATTTCATCTTGATTCTTATTAAAAATTCTCCCCCTACAGATTTTCTAATTTTCTTAAGTCTGCGAACCTCTAGAGATACATGTACCCCAATTTTAAGAAAAATATTAATTACTCAATATTAAAGTTATAACATAGTATGCAATCTAAGTATTACATTCAATAAGCATACTAGGAGGTAGAGAGAAAAATGGTAGACTGCCACAAAGAATATGGCTGACAATTTGCATAATAATGAAAATTTTATTTTTAAATATGTATATGTATATATATATATATATATATATATAGAGAGAGAGAGAGAGAGAGAGAGATTTTAAGATAATTATCTGAGCAAGATAATAATTTATAATGTGCACAGATACAATCTAGTAAAGTAATCTGATTTAAAAAATGTAATTATATTTTTAGAAAAACCTTAATTAACAAGATCCAATTCTTATACTCTACTAACACATCAATAAATAACTCCAGGACTAACATTGAAAACAACATTTTTGCAAAATTTTTATTCATCAACATAACACCTTTTAACACCTTTTAGGGTGATACAATCGTTCCAACAACTTTTCCAATCTTTTTCCTAAAAATTTTTCTTTTTCATAAGAAATCTTTTTGTTGAGTAAATAGCGATAAAACAGCTTTCTGAATCATCGGCTCGTTGCTGTTTTGTTCCATCGAAAGCAATCGCGGCACCCACTTGGAAAAACTTTCACTTCTTCAAAAACCTTTTTCAGTATTAAATGCTTCTATGATATCTGTGTCATCTCAGCAATCTCACGGAGCTTCACTTTACGATCTTTCATTATAATTTTTGTCACTTCACTTACATTTTCCGGTGTAACGGCTTCCACAGGTCTTAGCTGCAGTTTTGGATTTTAAGAAGAACAAAAAATTTCATCTAATTTTATTCACCTAAAATCCTGAATACTCGAAATTGATTGTATTTAATTTTTTTTTACTATAACAAAATTAAAACATTCATCAGAATTCCCTTACATTTAATTTATTGGTAATCATTTTGATGACTCTCTTCTATTATTTGAGAGAACATATTGTCAGTTTCCCAACTTTAAAACTATTAATAAAATCACACCTCACACTTTCACTTATCGTATAGTTATATACTATTATATTTATATTTTGTGCAAGTGTAAATTTTATTGTTAATTCAAGAGTATGTTACTTTTCATATGAAAAATTTAATGAACAGTGCAATAACATCTGAGCATAAACTAAAAAAAATTATCAAAAAGCACTTAAAAACATTCTAATTTTTATACAAATTTGTGACGTTATTACACATTCATCCATTTATTGTATTAAATTTTTAAAATATAAAAAAATATTTAAATAACACATTTTCCACTTTAATACGTGGAATAATTATCCCTACGCAAAAAATATTTAATAGAAGAAAAATAGGATGATTTTGATAGAAGAGAGTAGCATAATAAAATGTTTGGTTTTCTGTTGGATAGTAAATACAGAGCATAATATTACTGTTGAAACCTTTTTTCTCTACGAAAATGTGTTCGCCTTCGGGTCTTATTGCTTAACATTACGCTAAGGAAGTTTTTAATGTATTTAAGCTGGTCTTTGATCAAATATTTTTTTATTTTTATTTATTCAAAATCCATAAGAAAAAAAAGAACTCAAAAGTATTATTTTAATGCCTCACAAGCTTATCACAGTTTCTTTAAATAAATTTTATATCCTTTAAGTGCTAAAACAAAAGTTAGAAAAATTTGTTGAGTAATGTTAATTATCTAGTTGTAGTAGAGTAAATCTAAGAACCAAAGTATTTTCACTTATCGCAATCAGAAAAAAAAAAGAAGAAGAAAGCATTTTCAATGTGTTTGTCTTGTTATAAATTATGTTACACTACTTTATCCGGAGTATACAACAAAGTTTTAATATCGCTCAAATTTCGCTAAGTTATTATTGTAGCATTATAGTCAGATCTTATATGAAAATAATGCACGTTTTAAAAAAACCAAAAAAAAAAAAGATTTGTAAAAAATATAAAAGAACATTTGTTTGAAAATACATAGAAAAGTAAATATTTGAGGAGGTGAAAATCTATTTGAACAAGCAAAGTCAAACATTTTTAAAACTAATTTGAAATGACACTTTTAAAGAAAGAGCAAAAGGAAACTGAACTCAGTAAAAGATCAGAAATTCTGTAAAAAATAAAACTGTGTTACCAGAAAGTCTGCAATTCTATGGAAGAGTATTATTATTTAAAGTGTTCCATGTATTTCATGCAGATTGTCTTATAATTCCTTAAGAGAGAAACAATATTACAATATACTCAAAATAAATTTGCTTTCTTTTTTAATTAATGACTTGCTTTTTTGTAGTTTCTGCTTCATTAATTAAGTAATAATATATATTCTCAGTGGCGAATCCAGAGGTGGGCACAGGTAAAGATACACACCCCCGGCTATCCCATTACAAACAAAATAACACACCTGAATAAGAAATCCCAACCAAGTTTAAAATTATTTATTTTATTTCGGAGTGGTTTATTATGACGGAACGCAGGACCGAGCTATGTTATCTATCGTGCTGTAAGTTTGTAGCTCTCAGTTTGAATTTGATTATTGAGTTAATATTCAATTTATTTTTATATTTAGGACTAAGTAAGTATGAATAATAAACGAAATAAACGTATTTAAATCTTATGAACATTTTAAAATAAAAAATATTGATGATTCCATTGATGGTTGATGATTTCACTTGCAGCTCAACAATTGATAATATTCATATACATGTAGAACACTATACCACGTGTCTATATCTGAAAATTTTACGGAATATGTAGCTTAAACTGGTTCAACTTCTAAATTTATCACAGGTTTTACTGATTGGGAATATGTTAAATATATTGATTTGTACGTCGACTACACGGACGTAAAATCTGACGAAGAATAATGTAATATTTTATGTGTTAATTGGTTACCAAATGAAAATGACAATTTTCTGTGCGTTGAGAATGGAAAAAACAATAATTCTTTTAAACTACATGGGATTAAAGAAATTCTTTGGTTATTCAACAGTCAAACCATTGGTGGTAGGTTCTGTAGACTGTGTGTGTTGTTTGGGGCAACTGACTGAGGTTGAAATTGTGATAAATTAGTAAAATTATTTACATCTTTATCTTCATATACAGATGCTAACGAAGATTTTAGAATACAAGAAAAAAAGACTGTTATAAAAGTATTATAATTAAGTCTCAAAACGTCGTTGATATAATTGAGAATAGTAAAATAAATATTGAGACAGCATTAGATAGTGCTAAACGAGAAGAATTGAAAGTAATAGACAAATATTCATCTCAATAATCAAAACTATAATGTTTTACGACGTACAAAATATCCTTTTAAGAGGTCATTGGTACGATAGATCTGTTTTTTAAATGATGAGGACGGGGGAAAAATCATGATAAATGAAGAAAATTTTAAGACTTTGTTAAAGTATCGAGTAGATTCATGTTGTGTGTTGTATGCACACAATTCTTGATGTGCATACAACACATAAGTTGTGCTTTCTTCGAGTGTCTGGACCGCGTCAGTTATCCAGCTCAAGCTCGTTATTCATAGTTTGGCTATGGATAGAAATTTAGGTTCTCACTGGAAAGAACATGAGTAGATGAATTGCCTTTGGTAGATGGTAAAGGATCTGTTCCATATTATTAACTAGGATCAGGCCTAGGAGGAGGTTTTTGGTATTGTCTGGAGGAAAAGGTGTTGAGAGGTTGAATTTTCTTTGGCTGTTGAGATACGGATAGGAGTGTTCTAATTGGCTGCCCGCGAAGATTCCTATTTGGTGGGAAGTGGAAGTCCGGATGGTCTTTACGGCCGCTATTAGAGGAATTTAAGTGAATTTAAATTAAACTTTAAGGAAAAGTAACTGGAATTAAAAAATTTAAGAGAAGAGTTTAAATAATAAAAATTATTTTAAGAGGGCTGAAGGGAGCCTTGAAGGGTTCTTCTAAGTATTTTTGAGTTTGATTGATGGATGTATATTCTAAATTAATTATATTTTTGTTTTCATAGTATTGAAGACTGTTAAAAAAAGTTAAATGAAATTTTCTTGTAGAACACATAAATGTGCCTTAAAAATTGGAATTTGTGTGCATTTTTAATATCATCAGTTCTTACTCACCAATTTAATTTAGTGATCATTCTTAATAGGGAATTTTCAGATGATTCTGGAAGATTACATAGATCTTTGCTGCGTAAGCTCACACAGGAACTCGTGTAAGATAACATAGGACGCAATATCGAGATGTACGAGGGTTGCTATTTATATTTCTGGCCTTGGCAACAGTAAGTGTTGCTAGGCGACCGCAGACGATTTTAATCGAAAGTTTGATATTTTTAAACATAAATTCAGCAAACGATTTACCATTATAGCTTTATTTGTGTTGTTGACAGTAAATTGAAAAGTTCTTCTCTGTCAAAAAATGGAATTGAATCGTGAACATTTCCGTGCCATTATTTTTCATAACTTTCGACGTGGATTGTCAAGACAAGAGTGCTTCGATGAACTTAATTCTTTATAAAGCGATAAAGCGCCATCCTACAGCACTGTAAAAAATTGGTATAACGAATTTAATCGTGGTCGATGTTCGATCCAGGACGAATCCCGTGCAGGTCGTCCAAAATCCGTTGTTGTGCCAGAAAAGATAAATGCTGTGCGTGAACTGATAAAGCAAGATCGTCATGTGACATACCGTGAGATAGAGGCGTCTTTGGACATTAGTATGACTAGCATCAATAAAATATTGCATGAACATTTGAGCGTAAAAAAAATTTGTTCGCGTTGGATCCCGCATAATCTGACAAATGTTCAAAAAAAGGCTCGTGTCGATTGGTGCAAGGAAATGTTGGAAAAATACATTCAAGGTACATCAAAGGCTGTGTATAACATCTACACAGGTGACGAATCATGGATCTATGCATATGAGCCGGAAACAAAACAGCAATCAACTGTATGGGTCTTCCAAGATGAGGCAAAACCAACAAAAGTTGTTCGAGGAAGAAGCACATCGAAACAAATGATTGCCTGTTTCTTCAGCATTAACGGTCATGTGGCAACAGTGGCGTTAGAGCAAAGCAGGACGGTCAATTCTGAATGGTACACGACCATTTGTTTGCCAGAAGTCATCGGAGAAATTCGAAAAAAGAAGAAGAACAGGCGAATCATTCTTCATCATGACAATGCGAGCTCTCACACATCGACTCAAACAAAGGCATTTCTGACGGAGCGAAAGATCGAACTGATGGGTCATCCGCCGTACAGCCCTGATTTGGCACCCAATGACTTCTTCTTATTCCCACACATCAAAAATAAATTACGTGGACAACGATTTTCGACCCTCGAAGAAGCGGTTGATGCATTCAAAATGCATGTTTTGGAGTTACCTCAATCGGACTGGAAAAAGTGCTTTGAAAATTGGTTCAAACGCATGCAAAAGTGTATTGATCATCATGGAGAATATTTTGAAAAACAATAAAACCAATTTCGATCCTACATATTTGTTTTTTCATTATTAGGACAGAAATATAAATAGCAACCCTCGTACAAAAGCAATTTGTTTTCAATAGTCCTGTTAGATTCTCGGCAAATTAAGGAGTAGATTTTGCATTTCATTTTTTCGGAACTTTTCTAGCGTTCGTTTGATGTGTTATTTCCATGTGAGAGTGTTAACTAAAATAACTCCTAAATTAACGTATAGTGGGTGATAATGCTACTTTTGTAAATAAAACAACTCAAAACGGATTGACTCACAGTTGTAAAAAAATTATTTAAAATTTTATTGTAATAAAAAGTAAAAGCTTCACAGTTCTACAGTGTACTGATGGATGAGATGACTATTGGTATTTTCGAAAAGCTGTTATTTCTTGTATTTAGTGTTTTTATAGAAGAAGGTTTCCTAGGATTCACAACAGTAGCGTAATAATCTGCCGAAATTTGGCGAATACGGTAATTTGGAATGTTGAAAGCAGCAAATTTGGATATTGCGTTCCCACGCCGTCAGGGCTCTGTGGCATTGCAAATATGAATTGTGCTCTTAAAATCGTCGAAGAATGAATTTTAAATATGCAGCCTTTTTCTATGTATATCTATGTATGCTAATCAAAGATTGATATTAGCTCTGAGCAGTGCAAGTACTGTGCCCATCATAAGGCACGATATCGGTATAATTACAAGAATAAGTAAGTTTTTACGAGAAATTGCCTCTAGTGCACAACTTTTAAGTTCCAAAATTGAAAATATTTTACCAATATGAAAAAAGTTATGGGCTAAAAAATTTCGAAACGGGATGGGTCGAGAGATACAGTAGAATTCTACATTTTTTTAGAAATATTGCTCTCAATCATCTGCTCTTTGAACTAGATAAGCACTAGCACATCGCATTCTTCAGGCAAAGACTGGTCAATATCCACTGCAATTCGCAAATTTTAACAATTTTTTGGCAATTACACTTTCTCTTTCAATCCAGTTTCATAGATCCAATCTAGACAATAACAAAGAAATATCAATGATTGAGGCAGTGAAAGTTGTGTTAAGTAGAATTCGAGACAACTCTGAAAATAAATTTAAAAGAATATTTGTAGAAATAAAGAATACCGCTGAGACTGACTTAAAATTGACTTAAAAATAAGGATTCATAGAATCACTGCTGTTCAACAAAATCTGCTCGCAACACTGAATCTATGGATTTTTATGCTGTGGTAAGTATATATTTATCCTACCTGGAATTCCTAATTTCTGAGCTAGATGTCTTCTTCGATGAGCATATTAATAATATTATATGGAAGTTACAAAAAGTCAAAAATTGTTTTGAATAAAATTTTTCTGTTAGGGATATTATTTTTACCGCTTGGAAATATGAATATGACTTACCCTCAAGTATAAGAGTCTTTTCTGCAGAGTTACTTGTGAAAAAAAAAGTTTAGATAAAGGAACAACTAAAAGTTGACAATCTAATGGAAGTATTCAAGTTTTATTCAATTGGTGTAACATGCAATGCATTGTAAGAAATCTATATTTAACCAATCACAACTGTTACTGCTAAAAAATTCTTAACGCTTTAAAAAGATTAAAGACAATTTTAAGAACCACCATTAGTCAAAACTTGATTAATAGGTCGAGTATACCTGAAGTTAACAAATGATAAAAGTAGATTCTAAGAGGTTCTAGATATAAATATTTGCAAAGATGCATTCTCAACAATTATAGTTACAGTATATTTAAATCTTTTAAATGAAGCTTTCCTATATGTTGGGTGTACATTGTTATCTATATGCTCTTGTAATAAGTTAATTATTACATCCTTTAAGCAAATCTCGACTTTGTTCCTCCCTTTCCTTGTCAGTTGTTTCTGGATCTATCACTGAACATTTTCATTGAAAAGATATGAATATTTTCTAGTTCTTAAGGAATTATAGCTTCACGCAGATAAAAAAAAATTATATGCTTTAAAATCTTAATATGTAAGACGAAACCGAATGTAAATACGAATTTTCAAAAATAGTAATAATAATAATAGAATTAAAGTGACAATAGAAATATTAGATAAAAGCTAAGAAATTAACTATTTGTTGATGTATGAAACAATAATATTTTGAACTAAGTTTTAATGTCACAAAAAAAGGACATAAAACTAAAATTTCAAATTCAGACAGCAGTACAAGAAAACTATATGAACTTTTCCATTTTTATAGTTCATTTGAATTATCATTAATTCATTAATTTGATTCTTTATTTTAAATTATTTCATCATTTCATTCTTCTTTTTAAATTAATACAGTCATTTAATTTTCACCTGAAACTAATTTATTCATTTATTTGTTCATTCATTTAATTTTTCATTTTAAATTAATTCCTTTATTTATTTTTTCATTTTAAATTATTGATATCATGTTTCAAAAAAAATTCATTTTAAAATAATTAATACATTTAACTATTTTTTTTAAATAAATTATTTCATTTAATTTTTCATTTTCAATTAATTCATTCATTTTTAAACAATATTGTTTTGCAATTTAAAAAGAATGCAAAACATATTCTCTGGATTCTCTTACATTTTGAGTAACTGCGGAAACCTAGTGGTCATGGGTGTGGACTCACGGCCGGCAGTTTTCGTCGCATGTTATATCTGTCGAAGTTCAAAATCCCCTCAAGGTATGATGTAGAAGTTAAGAGAGAGAGAGAGAGAGGTGTCAGTGTTCAGGTGTCATCCTCGTCACTTGACCAAGAGTCAAAATTGTGAGGTCTGTCGAGTCGTGTTGCTTCTTTTGCGAGTATAATAAAACTAATAAATCTCTTATATTTCGAATCAATTTAGTTATGATATTTTACAAAACAACGATTTCTTATACATTTTTTTTGCATCGTTTTTCTTTCATTCATCTTTTGTGATAAAACAAACAAAAGCTCCTTCAGAACTATCCATAAGCCTTTTTCTGGAGTTTTTTTTCCCCTGAAAATCTCTTTTTATATTTTGTATGGTGTCGTTTGTTGTGTCAGATATAATCCTGAAATTCAGTCTGTTATGTTTGCATTAACATATCCTCTGATTCATCACGCGATATTCAGATTTTGAAGCCAAGTTGAATTTATTGCCTAGCAACTTCCAAGCCAATATCTGCTAGGTTGTTCCTCTATTAAGAGAGCTACCACTCCTCATGAATATTGAATGTTCATTATTGCTCAGAAACGTAATGTGATTTCTCGTATAAATTGAATTATATGCAGTAAAACAAGTTTTATGGCGAACAGTATCTTTTGCTTTTATGACTGTATAATATTGGGACAAAGATAATAATTGAAGTTTGGCGATTTGAACCAAGATTTGAAGAAGTTTGGCGATTTCAACGATTTCTTCTGGTCAACCAAGTTTGTGCCAGAAATGTAAATGAAATTTTTCAGATCAAAAGCAGATATAGTTTTAAAATTTTATATAAATATATACTATCATTAATCTAAACAAGCCAAACTATAATTAAATTTTCTTAGTTTCACAAACTTAGAGTTTTGAAAAGATGGCAAGACAAATCATCTGCTTAGAATGCATTCGGTCAATATTAGGAGTGAGAATGAGTGAACATATCAATCGTCATTTGATAAATATTGTCATTGCAGTAGTCGTAGTTTATTATTATTTATATTTTATTTAACAAATTTATATAGTCAAAAAAAGTTATGCTATTTTCTTCTCCTTCCAGGAAATTACATTCAAAAAAAGGAGTTTTCCAATGATTTTCAACAACGTGAATAATACGAAAATTTATTAGATATCCAGTATATTTATTAACGTAATCCATATGTTAGAATATTCATATAAATGTTGTATGGGATATCTTATAATACGCTACATATTTCTTAATTAACCAGGGCTCCTTTTTTTAAATAACGTTATGACGAAATTTTACTATTTTGCTATAAATTGTTCATAACAAAAATATTTTTACATCATTGTATTTCATTATAATTGTTGCTAAGTTTATAGAAATCAACTGTGAAGTAAAATCTTTTTAAAAAATTGAGACATATAAATGATAAGATATAAAAGTCGAAACCTTTATTTCAAAGA
>BMAW01110699.1:122239-205841 GCA_019974015.1 Nephila pilipes | reverse complement strand
TCCTACATATTTTATTTGGACAGAGGAAGTGATTATTATTTTATTCGTTTCTTCTGTAATAATTTTTCACTAATAATATATTTAAAGTATTTATATTTTCCTAAAATCCTGAGAATATTGGTATTCTTCTAGTTAGTTAAAATCTCATTATAACGTAAAAAGTATTCAAATAAGGTAAATTCTTAACTACAGTAGGAAGCGCGTTAAATAATAAATTTCATGTAAAAAGCATTAATTTGCTGCTTAAAATAATGAAATTTTTTTAAAAAAAACTATTAAAATGCAAACAATTTCAAGAATCTAAGAATATACTACTTTCTAATCTTACTTCGGCTCTTTGTGTTAAGTGTGTTCGAGATTCTAATAAACTTAAACACATATTGAGTCCACTTAATTTTCTTATAAATAATATTCCTTCTAAAATTCGAATCTTATTGATAATCGTATTTTAATATGTGAAATTATTCCTTTTTCTTAAAAAAAATACATTTAATCTTATCCTTATTTTCTATTCCTAAACATTTTAAAAAAAATTTAAAATATTAGAATTACACATATTGAGGCAAATTATTTTTTTCGAAGATGTTTGTTATATATTTTTCCAGAGATTTGCTAACAGTACTTATACCATAAATGAACAAATCAAAACATAGAAACGTCCGTACCACGCTATCCTCCTTGGTAATTTCTAAATAGCCGACTCGGTGAAACAAAAGATTTCGCCCCTCCCCTTTGGGAAAACACGACGTACTGAAAGGCTTGATAAAGTAAAGACAAAGCTTCCTTGGCTATCTTATTATTTTGTGAACAAACAGACTCCGACGACACTCAAGAAACTTGCTCTGGCAGTTGAGAAATGTCCAAGGATTTGGAAAGCTTTTCGGAAAATAAGTTTTCGCCTCGCAATTTAATTTCCTTCAATTTCCAAATTACGGTAATAAGGGTAGGCACAGATTATCTCCTTTATTGCAGTTTTATTCCTAATGTTGTTCATGGTGTTTCTATTAAGATTGTCATCGGCAATTTTAGAATTATAATAGAATTATAATACCGTTTGTATCTGCTCTCTTTTTCTCGCTCTGTCTGTAAAAGTTTATTGTAAAATACTTCTTTTATTAAGGAAAATCAAACTGTTTTCTAAATAGTTAAAAAAGAGTTTTTCTATTTCATACAGAAATAATGCTTCATTTTTCATTTTTAAATAATCAAATTTGATTGAGTTCGATTGTATTGTTAATCGGTATTAATAATTTTGAAGTAAAAATAATATTATTAAAAGCCTTTGTTTGTCCTGTTACAAAAATAAAAAAAAAAATTATAAAGTTTTATTGCTGAATATATTTTGAAATAAATAAATTAAACCAATGCTTCTATAATATAAAAAGAAAAATAATTTTACGACTAATTTATGGTTCGTTCCTTGATTAAATTAACTGAAAACGGAGAGGATCTGTTAAAGTTTCTGCATCTCTTGAAAAGTTATAATGATAAAAAATGAAAGATGTTACTTTAATTACCAGAGTTAATAAAAATTTTAAAATAAGAATAAGTTTTTAATCAATGAAGTTCCTAATTAGATCATTTATATTTTTACCGCTGAAAAAAACTCATAATTCACTCCTTTAAGTAATATGGTTTATTAACGAAAATATATTTTTCTGATTTTGTGATAGGTACAAGAGTTATGCTATTCCTATCTTTGTTACAAATACTGTTGTATGCAAAAATACATAATATATGCTTACGTTTATTTAATAAGCATTGTAGCACGTTTTCCATCTTTAGAATCAAAACAACAGCGGAGAGAAATATAAAATAAATAATAATTTTAACAGTATAATTGAAATTTAACGTTTTTGAAATTTATTTTCCGTAATATCCAGAAATTGGACATATCTTACAGTAAAAGATAGACAATCATTTTGTAATAATCAAACCACTAAAATAACTCCTTTCTTAGTTGTTGCAATTTTATGAAGATTTATAGTTATTAAAAAATTTCAGATTTTTACAGAAATATTTCTAATACAAATAGAATTTTCTCTTATAAAAAAATTGTTTTGTTTATTACATATTTTGTTTATTGCATATTTTGTTTATTACATAAGACAATAGCCATATTTCAAATTTACATTAGTCCAGATTACCAGACTCGCTACATTTATAAATCTTATGATTTATGTAATTTTATTGCGTAATATAAACACACACATTTCAAAATAAAACGCCTTTAATACAGATTGACTCATGGGATATTAAGATTGATATAGTTATGTGTGAATTAAGTATATAAAGCAATGTATCTTTACTGAATAATTTCTTTTTTTAATCGAACAATCGACAAATATGCGGTTACATACGATCATTGTATGAATGAGATGCATGCGAATATCAACATACAATGTTCAAAGGTTATATTATGTCTCAAGACATCATTCGAGTTATTAAAAAAAAATTTCAATCTCCATTCTGTACAATTCATCATTTTGATATTTAGCGTGTTAATTATTAAGGTTTTTATATGATAAAAATAGAATTTAAGAAAGCTTAGCAAAATATTTTGTATAAAATATAAAATAATAAATGGAGAATTGCATAAAGCTCACATTGTCCTCCATATTTGCTGAAAAACCTAGAAAAACGAAGAAACCATATTTTTGCAAAAGAAACCTGATTAGCTGTTTGTTACATCGCCATGATGACAATTAATTGAATAGGAGGAAATATTTCTTTCACGAAATCCAACAAGTTAAAGTATTAATTATTAATATTTGCCGATATAATAACACAATTTAAGAAGACTTTTAAGAGTGGAAAATAAGTATTGAAAATTTACTCCCACATTTAGTGCAATACACAGAGAAAATGTAAGAAGAATACATCTCTCTCGTGAAACAAGTCTGGATAATCAGTTAGTTAGTATCGTCATAATTACAATGGATTGAAATGTTAGACTACAAGAATATTGATAAATAGATAAGGGTTACGAGAAATGGTCAATTGGGGAAAATCCTGTTGAGCTGTTGCTGAGTCAAATGGGATTTTATGCTCATATGAGTATCTAGCACTTGCTGAAAATTATTACGAATTGATGGAATTTCAATATAATCACTGTCCTGCAGAATCAATGGAAAGCTCCTGTCAAGCTCTTTATAATTATCAATGTGAACTATCCAATCAGATTATCTTTAGGCGTTTAAAACAAACTGAGATTAGAGAAAGATTTTGATGTCAGTAAAGCGCCAGCCCATTCAGCTGCTCGAACTTGGGATTCTGGCTTTACAATGTACAGAAATTAATCAGATTTATTGACTGCAAATTGATAACAATGTCTTAAATCATAAATCGAAAATAAAAGTAAAATCAGCACTATATGTGCCTTGAGTGAACATTATAATCAATAATCATTCCGGTGAAGGGGGGGGGATTCTTGGGATTTAGAATCTTTCATTCACAGTATTTGAATATGGCTTCGAATCTTGTTTAACGTGGGTAGCTTCTGCAATTTTCAGTAGCATTAAAAAAATTCATTCCCTTGATTTTAACTTTAGGTAAGAAAATAGGTCGTAAACCTAGTAATCGTGGACTTGTTGCCGGCATTTTGTCGAGTCGTGCGCTCAAGCTCTGATGCCCCTTATGACCTGCCGTGTAGCGCGGTTGATGCATGTTAAATCTGTCGAGGCTTCAAGTTCTCCCGAAGGCGTTGTGTGGGAGCGTGGAGAGGGAGGTGCCAGCTCAGGTGTTGTCCTCATCACTTGACAGAGGTTTGAAATCATGAGGTCTGTCGCCAATAGCCCTCTTATTGTTTCTCAATACGACGTTAATATACACTCATTCACTTAGGTATAAAAAAAACACTTATTGTCCAAACAGAAAACTTCAATATCGGCACGTAATACCACCAATATTTCATAAAATAGACGCAGCTGTAGTATGAGTCAAATGTACTTACAACATTTGGCAGAAATAAGACAGATTTTCCTTTCGTTAAAAAAAAACAACCATTTCAGCTATATCTTTCGTGTCTTACTTTTCTTATTAAAATCTACACTAAATAAATTTTCTTCAATATCTAAAATGCATTGTGTTTGTTATGAATAATAGGAAAATTAAAGGCACTTGTAAAGGAAAATCATTTCTATAGTCAACATTCACATAATTGCATGAGTTTTTATTTATTTATTTATTAAAAATTAAATGAATAAATTTAAAATATTTTAAGTTTGACAACTGAATAAAATCGAATAGTATTTAAACTATTCGCTCACTTTTTAAATGCAGGGTTGTTGTTTTTTAATTTCAGATGATATATTTCATTAATAAAAAATAAAATTTTAATCAAACACTGAACATGATATGATTATCAAATTAGGTTATTCAATATAAAATTTATAATAAATTGAAATTAAAAGACAATTTCACCAAAAAAATTTTAATCTGTCAAAGAATTATTTTCATTTCTTTAAATGCTAATTAAAAAATTTAATTGGGATGATTTTATTTTTGATTATCAAACTAAGACAATACACAAGCTTTTAGCAATTTAAATGATTTTTAATTTTTCATAAATAATCCTTTTTAGTGAATATATTTAAAAAATATTCATTTCGCAAGAAAGCTCATCAGATTATTTTTTTATTTATCTTTATTAATATAATATTAAAAAAATAGAAAACTATACGTATACAAAAGTAGAATATTTTATTATTAAGTAAGTTTTGATTACGAGATTCATGAAAACTATTTAAAATTCAGGCTTAAATTCGAGAAATACGTACAACGTCAGAGGGCATTCCAATCCACAAAAAGAAAAGTGCGCACTTCTTTTTTCCATTAAAGCGCAAAGAAATCACGTTTTTTGAAGCTAAATAGGAAAATAAAACAGAAATAAATAAATAAATAACAACTTAAAATAAAATAGTGACAACTCTATCTGCATTCCGGTGAAAACTTTCAATTTTCTGCTAAGAAAAACAGCACGTATTAGAAAAAGTGGCCATCAGCTCAACTCGACAAAATGTGAAAACCTACTCGGATTTAAAAGTCTAAACGAAACACTTTAGCTCCGCTTCAGAAAATCTCATTTTACTTTACCATCTGAAAACTTTTTCAAGCGATTTTTTTCCCCTTCTTTTCACTTTGGCAGTTCTAAGAAGCTTCGAATCTAAGGATAATTTAACAGATCATGAATACAAAAACTGTTCGATTCTTTCAACTTTCCTTATGGTAGACACGTGTCGCCATCTATAAGAGAAGTAGTTTGTTAGAAACTATTTATATTGTGAAAGTTTTAGCAAACAAATTTAAAATAAACATAACGACTAAGTAAAAAGAAAATGTATGCAATTGGAACTTTCCTACTAAATTTAATTTTAGAATCCCAAGTCAGTTTCTTAAACTGTTTTAAATAATATGAAAACGAGATAAATAAATAAAATTCGTCTAAATGTAATTTTATAATTATAATTAATAATGGTTTACATTTATAATTAATAAGAAACGAAGAAACCATTTGAAATGCTTTTTTCTAATTTAAAATATTTATGAATGATTTTGTTAATTGCCTAGAATTTCACAAGAAAATTTAGATTCGTTATTCCTTTTTATGACTTCCATATAAATTGAAGACCGTTATAATACAGACAAAATAAACAAAATCTGAATTTATCAATGTTTTATACAATATTAAACAATATTATTTAATATATTATTAATAAATATAATTATTTATAAATTTGTAACTACTTAAAATTTTGTAACATAATAGTATTACCGTTTTAACAGGTTTTGATGACTTTCAAATTGTTGTAATTCATTTTTTAAATGTAACATTATATTATGTATTAATTACATTCTTTGTATTTTATGTACCACTCTATATTTGAGACATTTATCCGACACGAAAAACGGTGATAGTTTAAGTTATTAAAAGAAAAGATCTATTGCATTTGTAAGTAATTTATGAATAAAATTTATATCTCAATTTAAGGTGTAAAAATAAATTAATTCTGCATTGTATGTGTGACTAATTAATCTATTTTTTTCCTTTCAGGTAAGATGACAATTATTATGAAAAACAGGATAAATCTCTTGCAAAATATGTACGCAATCTGGTATACTTTTTCTTCAATACATGAATCAGAATTTATGCAACAAATAGGTTAGAATCTAACTCTTAATACTTTTTTTGAACAATTTTTGTAGTTTATCTTTGTACACATTCTCCTTCCTCTAGAAAGCAGTATTTAATTAGTTTCTTATTCTAAGAAATATTCTCTGCTTCTAATAGTTAAACAAATAAATTATTAGTATTTTTACTAAGCGTTTCTTGTTATGCATGCAAATATTAGTTAATGTTTACTAGAAAGAAAATAACAAATTTTTCAAAGAATGTTAGATCATTAGATGTAGAAGCAACAAGCACAATAAAAATTTACCCCATGTGAATTAAAGAGAAAATTAATCCCTTTATGATAAATAAAAATAAGGAGAAATAAAACTGGTGAAAAAGATAAAAAAAATGAAGGAAACGAGAAAAAATATTTCTCATCTGTTCATGTATTTTTTTAGATAACATTATTTTTAGCTCACAATGAATAAATTAAAATTCTTAGTGTGTGATTTTTAATTATTTTATTTTACAAAAAATAAAATATTAACAAAAAATGCATTCAAAAAGCAGGAGTTTAATAGAAATGTAAACTCTTAATGTCATTTTTTAATTATCAAATGTTACTTTATGCAATAAAATCTTTTTAAGAAGTAGTACATATTGAATTCTTAACATTAATGTTTTATTCAGGACTTATATAAAGGAGGGGGGGAAGCATCATCGTTTAAAAAACAAAAAAATCATTTTTTATCAATATTGTATAACGAATGCTTTCAGCCTGAAAGACTGAAATAATGAATTATGTATAACATAGCAAACATTTTGTAACATTTGAATATAATACTAACGCTTAAAATAATGTTTTTAATGTAAAGCAAAAACATGTAGTTAAAAAAAGATTTGTCTCTGCAATAAGTATTTTTAGTTTAGTTAAATTTGTATGTATTTTATTTTACTGAAAACATTCTAATTGGGTTATTAAAGTTTGTAAAATAATTTTATATACATTCCAAAATGTTACAAAATCAATTTTTGAATTAATTGTTTAATTTGTTTCGGAAATCAATATTCTTAAAGAAACTTTTGAATTGTACTGGTCTTGGTTATCAGGTTGGTGCAAATCTAATCGCGGTTTTTAATTATCTACTGTAAAGCAGTATATATCAGTTTTGAATTAAATTTGTTAATCAAAATAAGAACAATTAGAATCTATGAATTTTCATCAAAAAAAAATATATTGATTTCGATAGCATAGAATTTTGGTGTTCCAGAGCCGAAGAACTCATCGAAGGCGTTTTGAACTGCTGCTTCGTTATTGAAGACATTCTTTCGCAGAAAGTTGTCAAAGTTTTGAAAAGGTAATAGTCGATCGGAGAAAGGCATGGTGAGTGAGCTAGGAAAGATAAAGTTTCATATCCCGGTTCATTCAATTTCTGCACAGTCATCTGTGAAACATGAGGTCTGGTGTTGCCATACAGAAAAATTGATCTTTTACGATGGATCAGTGTCGGTTATATATGTTATAGTGTTTAGTGCATTTTATCGATTCCCTAACAATACTTATGTGATATGATGGTTTCACCAGGATTCAAGAAGTTGTAGTGATTAATTTAACTTGAAAACCACAAAACAGTAACCATGACGTTTTTTTTTGATGCACCTTTGATTTGGGGAAGATTTTTGCCCTCTGTTCAGCCACTGCGCGGAACTCTGTCAGCTGTCTACAGAATCCATCCTTATCGCATGCCACAATGCGGTCAGTAAATGGATCATTTTTGTTGCGAAAATTTCATATTGGCGACGTTTCTGGTTTTCATTCAGCTCTTGTGTCATCCATTTCATAATTATTTTGAATTTTCTAATGGGCGCATATATCTAGCAATTGTTGAATGGACGATGTTCAGCCTCTGTGCAACCTCTCAAGTTGTTTTGAGTGTGTCCTCTTCAATAATGGTCTTCAATTGGTTGTTCTCAATTGAAGAAAGACGTCCACGATCTTCTTCATCATCAAGGTTTTCGTCTCCTGCACGAAAAGTTTGGAAACAATGTTGAACTGTACATTCGGCGACGGTCCTGGCTAAATTCTTGGCAGATATTGTGAGCAATGTCTGCTGATTTAATACCATTTTGAGCTCATACTATAAAATTGCTCGAATTCGACTTCTTTTCATCATTATCTTGACAAAATACAATAAAAAAGAGGAAACAATAATAACAAAACTACTAACCTAAATCAACAGAGCAAAGTTTGCTCTTTAAAATAGTATATTACATGAACATATTTCAATAAATATTTTTCCTAAAAAAGTTAAATTGTCAATAAGTACCAGATTCCGATTGAAGATACGAAAAAAGCAGGATAAAATACTTTTTTTTATCACTGAAGAATAGATAAGGTCACTCTCTCCTGAATCCCTCTTAATTCGTCAATTCTAAATTACTAGCAACTGATAGTCTTAGCTTACCAGTTCACTCGTTCTGATCCAATCACTTTTCACAAACAGACAATTTCTTCACTAAGATTCTTTTCGATCGAAAAGATTAACTGAGATATTTCAATCCAATACATTAAAAAATATTAGCTTCCAATATATTAAAAATTTTCCTCTGTCCCCTTCTTTTGCTTTCAATCCTATTTCATTTATATATCATTGCCTCTAATACAATTTACTTCACTTCTGTCTTCATCTAATTTACCTCATGACGTTTAATTTTGGTTTGAAAGAAATTGTTATTTCATGCAATTCAAATTACTATAAAGACCTAAAGGTGAGGAGAAAACGGCGAATAGCCACTCGTCACATGTTGATTTCAATTTTTAAATTTCAGGGCAATATTTTTCTGAAAATAAATTTCAAATTGAACTTTACTAATATTTGCTGAATATATTTCTAACTTTAAATTCATTAAGCTTAATTCTTATTTTAATATGTAAGACTCTTTTTATCAAGTAGCTTAAGAATTATGTCATATAAATATTAACTGTATAAGAATTAAAATTTTAGAAAATATTTTATTTATTTCGATTACGAATAGATTATTCAAAAGCACAATTGTTGCCTATACGGTAAAGTAATATGAGTATTTTCTTTTTGTAATAGCTAGATTTGCTTTCAAATGAAATTGTAAAATTACAGAAATTCCTGAAACCTATTTTTAAGTTCAATCCTTGCTCTCTGTTGAGCTGTCAAATAAAAATAAATGCATTTCCCCCCGAATATATCAGACAAATTGTTGAGCATTAGTTACAGTGAAGTTTTATTGAAAAAATATCTGTTACTGATTCCTGATGGACAAAAAAAAACAATTTTATTCTTTCAGTTTCAAAAATTATATAATACTTTTTAAAGAAAACGATACATTTTTTCTTAAAAAAATATATTTCACCAAATTTGGGGAGATTAAATAGTAAAATAACTATCAAGATCAAAACATGTGTATTTTTACTATGAAGATAAAATAACTAGGAATGGACATTTACATTGAATTTTACTTCCTTGATTTCTCGATCAATTCCAATTCTATCTTGTTAGTTTGTTTTTTAAAGAAAAATAATTAAAATGTAAAGAACAAAACTTAAATCCTATTTGTATAAATTTCAGTATTTAGATAAATAAACTCCCCCCGTCACCCATATTTTTCAGCTAAAACTGATTTCTTACCTCAATCATTATTGTTTGGCAGTCATTGCCAAATTTTTCCATTCTCAAATGATTAAACACAGTAAAACATATGATGGAATGCAAAGAGATTATACGTTTTTTTTTTTCTTTACTTTAATCATTTAAATGATCTTTTATATTAATTAGCTACCCAAGGGGCTATTGTTTTAGTTGGATCACTTTTGGCGTATCAGATCACTTTTCAATCTTTTATCGTTTGCTTCAGTTTTCATTACATTTAGCTTAAATATATTCAATTTTATAATTTATCGTTTGCTTTAATTTTAATTACATTAGCTTAAATATATTCAATTTAATAATTTATCGTTTGCTTTAATCTTAATATCGGAAAAGTTTACTATTGTCCATTTCTCGATATTTCATCCTTTACTTTAACTCTTATGTTTAATTGAGTAATTAATAATAATTATAAAAAAGCGCACCTTGGATGGCTAAATCTGTTATTTGGAAAAATTTGCATATCAGTTTTTTTCATTTTTATATTTTAGTTTCACTTTCTTTTAAGCTGTTTAGTAACATTTAATTTTTAATTTATAAATTTATTCTTAATTTTACTTGACTAAATTCTTCTTATCTATCATTCTAGCCAAGACTAAACATTTTTTGTAAAAAATTACACCTCTGCTGTAATTTAACTAATGAGTGTTTGATAATGCAGCTCTAACTGAGTTGTTATCTTAAATTGAAGGAAGTAAATGATATTATACATGCAATGCAATCATTTAAGAGTACTTGGATTTCTCCATATTTTGAAAATAGCAGTGATTTTATAAAAGCTTTATTAATGCATTATTTTAAAATTATTTTTAAATTTTTAAAAATAAAACTCGATTTTAAATATATACTTTGCATGTTAGTTAAAGCATTGCTATAAAATAAATCATGTTTCAAATGCTTTTTAAATTTAATAAAATTTGGCATCAATTTATTCATATTAGAACTCTTCAGAAAAAGTAAGGTTAGTTGAATAATTAAAAAGAAGTCCGGTTACAGTTTCCAGTCAACCAAGAATACTTTTGATTGAATTTTATGAATTGTAACTCCAAAATAGTCAGAATTTAAATATATGCAAATTACTACATGCAAAATATTTAAGAAAATTTGTGCAAAAGTTGTAAGCTAATTGATTGCTGTGTGTATACTCGATTCTGAAATTTCAGCTTTTCAATAATTCTAGTTGAAATATTTTCATGTATACTTATAACTAACCATTACAAGGAAATTAATCATTTTACTGAAGGTTTTATTGTCTTTTATATTTTTAATATCGAATCTATTTATATCATATAAAGAAATCACCATTTAATTTGGAAAAATTATTAACAATTGAGTCGTGGTTTCGAGACTTGACTCTATAAAGACTTGTCGCTTGGTGGGGATTATGCATATTAAATCTGTCTGACTCAAAGTCAACATGTGGCGTGATGCGGAAATTAGGAGAGTGCAAATTCAAATGTAGAACTCATCGGTTAACTGTAACTCAAATTACGAAGTTCGTCAAGAATAGCCTCAGTATTTCTTCTATGAGTAACATTACTAAAGAATCTATAGGAAAATTATTGAATATTCTTTTAGTATCATTTTCCTTTACATCTTTGAATTCAAAATTACACTTTCATACACATATCGTGAAAATGGGGAGGATAAGGATTTTCTTTGCATCCATATAATTCATAAATTTTTTAAACACTAATTAGGCTAATTACATAACATTAAGCTAGTTAAAGTAACATTAGACTATTTATTATTTTTAAAACAGTAAAAAAAGTAGGGAAAATAAATATATTCGCAAAAAAAAGCAATAGAAATTATAACATTTAAATTAGGTAATAATTTGCATTTCTTTCTTACCCAACGTTTTGATACTTGTTTTCTCTTTTTAGGAGTTCAATGTTTACTTTAAAAAACGACTTCCATAGGACTGAAATTGTATGCATAAAAAATCCATAAATATTTAAATAACATTTCTATTTCTATTGCATCTTCTTATTCTTCCTCTTTTAGTTGATTCAAATTACCTCCATCGTAGGCTTAACTTAAAAAGCTTCCAAAGAAAAAGATACAACTGAATAACATTTCGTGAACGAGTACATTACTACTACATGACTTCAGATTATTCAATGCTACTTCTCTTCTTTGCATTCGTATTTTTCTAGAATAAAAAAAAATTTAGTATTAGGATAAAAAAAATTAAAAAAAAGGGGGAATACAACCATCAAAATAAGATTTAATTAAAAATAACTTGCTAATAAAGTTTGGGAAAATCCCTTTGTTCTGAAATGTAAAATGAATTTTATATAAATAAAATTAATAAAAGTTATTTTACCTTAAATTTTTCTAAAACAATTAAACCTTGGAATTTAAATAATCACTATTATTTATTTGAATTTGCTAAAAATTAAAAATGTAAAGTTCTTTATATAACGTTTTAACAAGCTTTAATGTTTTAACATTTATTTCAAATGCTTATCTCTATTTTAAACAATATACTTGCCTACTTTCAGAGTAGAGATGCAGTAATATACTTTAACCATAAGTGATTTTGAATGATAATAAACTTACAATTGAGTTGCTAAGCTTAAAATCGGTAAAAATATTGGTGTTCAAAATTAAGATAATTTTTCATTTCGACTGATTCCTATGATTCACCCTAGAACATCTCAAATTTGCTCTACGGGGTTCAAGTCAGGAGATTTGGCCAGCCAATCCAGCCGGCGAATATCCTCATTTTCTAAAATTTCGTCCGTCAGATGAGCCCTATAAGGACAGCTTCGGGATGCATAAAAATAAAATCGGGGTCAACAGCTTAATTTAAAAAGTGAACATAAATTTTTAAGATTTCATCACAAAAGTCACATAGCTTCTGTCAAACACTGGGTGCCATATGAGTCAGTCCAACATGATGCCTGCCCAGACCATCAAACCTGCGCTGCATACCAATTTGTTTTTCTGATGTTGGTGGGCATGAAACGAGTCTCAGTGATTGTGCTAAATACGGACTCGACTCATCAGTGAATAGAACAGTTTTTCTCTAATATCTGTTCCAATATAAAGGTTCTGTGCACAGTGCTATGCGTGCGCCATAGTGAGCAGGACAGGTACGGTTCATGTTCATGCAAACGAATCTCTCTCAAGTAACCTTCTGAGAACAGTAACTCTAGAACAGTACGTTCCTGTGGCCACATGAAGAGTGTGAGACAACTAAGAATCCTTCTCATTCCTGATTTGCATGTCTATAATCAAGAAATACAGATTTTTCATTGGTCGTCGGTGCTATTAGGAAAACTTGTCCACATTCATTTTACGATTTCGAGTCTCGTTAAACTGTCCATAAGTTGAACACTAGCGCAGGCATTACATTTAAGTCTCTAGAAATCTGTACTTAAAATATCCTCGCCAAAAGTCTACCGACTTATTTCATTACCCAAAAGTTGGAAGGTTTTTATTTTATTCATTTTAACCGTTTGTCTAAATTTCACCGAAGTTTGAATTAAAATACCTCTAAAGTCACCGAGATATACAAATGTGTGAAAACTGGCAAATATACTTAAAAACCATTTTCCTCTTTCCAGGATACTCGCTCATGTATGCTTATGAAATAGACACTAAAAATTATTATCTTTATCGGAAAGCATTTTCGTTTTACTTTTCCGTCCGAACTTTTCAAGAGACTTGACATAAAAACTTTTTTTTTCTTAATTTTGAACACCATGAACTCAAGTTTAATAACTTTTATTCTACACGATATGAAAAATTTAAACTTCAAAAATTTCTAATAATTAAATATAAGAAAATTAATTTTGATAAAGAACTATTAAAAGGAATTATAATTTCATTAATATTTATATTTACATTTGCATGATTGCACTAAAATGTATTTAAAAAGAATTTCAAAGCAAATAAATAAAAAAAACTGATAACAGGCAGTGTTAAGTTTTTCCTTAAGTTATATATATAGCCATGAAATTACAGAAAAGGAGTTATTACGATCAATACAATGAACACGTAATTCAGTAGAAAGATAATAAGTATGCAAATGCCAGGAACGAAACGTCGTAGGTGGCGTGAGTGTAAGCAAAACGCGTGCGGTGGCTTCCGTAGCTCAAATACAATAAAAGGAAGAACGGAGGCGCAATTAAAGACATTCGATGCAAGTTCAAGTGAGTTCTTTCATGAAATATGGCAAGATAAAATCAACTGGATGACTTAACACGTGGAAGAATGTTAGGAAAGCTGAAGGAGGAGCATAGCTTGACCAGTGTAGCTGAAGAGTTCAGAATCAACAAAAGAGTCATTTTGCATGATTAGAAAGCCTTCCAAACCATAGGATCAACTGTTAGAAAGGTTGGTGGTGACCGGCCTAGGAAAAAAATTTTTGTGGGTGATGGATATATCACCCTGCAGACGAAAAGAGCCCGATACCAATCAGCAAGCGCCATAGCTAAGCAACAGTATGCAGCAACATGGGGACAAATGACACCGTTTACTGTAGCCAAACGCCTTCACAAAGTTCGCCTAATCGCCCATCGTCCTGAACGCTGCATCCTTTTGAATTTTTTCCATTGGTGATACCTTTTAGAATGGTTGTAAGGAGCACAAAAACAGGACATCTCTTTAATGGAGTCGTGTCCTCTTTACGGATGAGAGTCGTTTCAGTGCCACAGGCGATTCTCAGCACCAGTTAATTTGGAGAGAGGTCGGGACACGATATCATCTCGGTAACATCACGGAAAGAGACTGTTACGGTGGTCCTGAAAATGACGTTTGGGGAGGCATTATGCTGAACGTGAGGACTGAGCTCCACGTTTTCCTCAGTGGTTCTGTAACCGGAGATCATTATTGTAAGGAGATGATCCTTCCCCATGTGCATCTGTTCCGAGGTGCTATTTGAACAGAGTTCGTTTTTTGGAGAGCAATGCACGGCCACACCGAGCTTCTAATGCTCAGCCGCTACTGGAAAGTAAAGATATCACTCGAATGGATTGGTCAGCGTTCTTTGCCTGATTTAAGTCCCATAGAACATGTGGAGGATGCTTTAGGGAGATGCTTTGCGGCACGATTTCATCCTCCAAGGAACACCCACCAACTGAAACAGATGCTGATTGAGGAATAGGTATTCTTACCTCAAGAACTGTTGGAAAATCTGGTGCTGAGTATGGAGAACCGGGGCGTAGCAACCATTCTAGTCTGAATTTCATGTTTCTCAGATGACTTCTCGTGGAGATTATGTTAAAGAAAACTCCTGTTACTTAGGTTTTGCACATCAATATATATATATATATATATATATATATATATATATATATATATATATGTGCATATTTAAATCAACACAGACAAGATGAAAATAATTTCAAAGGTATCCATATCTATAATAAAACTGACTATTAGACATTTTAATATTCATTACTTTGAAAATTTTGAATTATCTATTATTCAGTTTGGCGCAGCTAAACAGTTTAACAAATGTTTGGTTTGAAAATTATTTATTATATCAAATAATACTACATACCCTTATGGTATTAATATTTTCTCTTTGAATATAAATGAGCTTCACATTTTCAAACAAAATAACTGTAAAGAATATATTTTTTTGGAAAAACAGTCTTCATAAGCTCTATGATTCTAATAATATCATTTATAACAGAAAAATTAGAGAAAGAAATAGTAAAAGAAAATGTATGGAAGGAGAGATGATTTTAAAGAAAAAAAATTATGTTTTGAAAAATAAATTTAAAAATAGATTCCAATTTTAAATGTATTAAATTCTTTATGTTTTTAGTGCGAAAAAAGAGAAAAAGTTAAAATGTTAAGAGATTTTATTTAAAAGGAAAATAAAATAGAAAATACTTGCTTATACATATTGTTCTAGATTTCGCTTAATTTTTAGTTTATGAGTATTAAATAGGAGAAAGTAATACCGATAATCGAAAAATTGAATATTGCAGTATTAATTATATTAATAAATTTTTGATAAAATAATTTTTAATATTTTATTCTTAATATCATAAGAAATCATTCTTATTGATAATATAGTTACTTAAAAAGCCTTTAAATTCAATAAAAATTGGACGTATGATTTATAAATCATGCGTCCCATTTTATAACGATAATAAATTTACAGATTTTCTGATCAATGTTGTATGTAGCTGTAAAGATTATAAAGAATTTATAAATGATGAATTCCCACTAGTAATTATTGATAATCTAAATAACATAAGCAATTGAATTCTTAGAGATATTTTGAATGAAATATTAGGTTTTAGAATTATCTCTTATAAGAATATTTATATTAAGAAAAAATTTTAAAAATATTGATGAATTTTTGAAAATGTTTGGCTATTAAATGTAATTCACCAGTTGAAGCCTTTAATGAATATAAATACTGTATTAAAGAAGAGATTAAACATGAATATTAAGATTAAAGATAGAGATCTAAAAAGTCCTAATTTAATCACAGTGATCTAAAATATTCAATAAAAATTCTCTGAGATAAATTTATTATTATTATGGTGATTAAATCCCTGGAAGTTATTTCATTGTGTGCTAAAAACTATATACTACTTTGACCGATAAAATTCTTTCTGATAATGATTCTATTATTATTATTACAAGTAGTGACCGAGAAACCTCTCATTGGATTGAAACTTCGTCTAAGAAAATAAGTTATTATATTAATAATGTTAAATTTCATAACATTTTCTTAACTCCCAAGTTCCCTACTATTTTTTAACTCCTATATTTCACAAAGTTTTATTAAATTTAGAATTGTTATTAATGATTTGAATACTTACATTACTAAAACTGATACAATTTTACAAAATATTTTGCAAAATGATGTCAATGTTTAGGTAGGACAATTATTATTAAAAATAGTTATAAAACTGTTAAATAAGTATATGATAAATATATAGCCTTGGTTTTAAGAGTCTGTTTCATTTTATAGGTATTGAAGATTTAACTAAAGTTCGTGTTAATTTTTTTAAATAATTATAATTAATTATCCCATTTCTTATGACAATTTTTGATTATTATTAATTTAGTTTTAAGAAAATCAAATTATTTTTAATGATAACAATGTGTGAACAAATCAAGAGGATAACGCAAGGTGGTTTTGCTAGAGATAGTCTTGATCATATATATATTACACTTCTATGATAAAAAATTTATAGATAATAATAATTATATATTGATGAGAAACGTTATTGTGATCCAATAATGTTTCAAAATAAATTTAACCTAGAATTTAAATCTGATTCATCTTTTTTTTTTTATTCTTCATATCTAAAATTAATGCAAATTAATAAAAATATTTATGAAACTGATATCTTAAATATTAATTTCAAAATTGTGGATCAAGGGATATGTAGTAAAATATTTATGATAAAAGGAAAGTTATGTTTTTGCGAATAAAGTCCTTTCTTAGAAAGCAGTTTAGTTAAGAGATTTTTAGAAATATGTTATGTAATTAAATCTTCCTTGATATTAATTGATTTCATTCTCTTAAGATATTCAAAAAAATTAAATAAACTGTTTAATATATGTATTTTTGCTGTGATTACCCTATTAAATCTCTAAGAACCAATTTAAAATATAAGAATTATGAAACTGATTAATTTTCTATTTTCAGAATTAGTAATTGAATGAAGCCTTTTTTATGAGTTTAATTCTTTTCAATCTTCATAACTTTTTCATTTAATGTGCTGCTCGTTTTTTTTTAATAAGTTTTGGGAAAAGTTTAATGTGTGTTGAATTTTGTGTGAGTAATTTTCCTTTGTTTAAATTTATCTTTTATCACACGTTATCTCCCTTCTTTGTTTTAATGCATTATATAATTATATATTTGGTTTTCAATAGCATTAGATTTATAAATGTATAGTTTTCTGTTATGAATAATTTCCCCTTGTGATAATTCTCCACTTTGTATTGTGAATTTATGTTCATACCTTTCTTTCTCACAAAGTGATTACTGAATCGAAGACTTCATCATTATTATTAGTATTAGCTACACTGATGTCCTAAATGATCGGCAGTTTTAATAACTTTATTTGCAAGTTGTTTTACTTTTTACAGGATTTCAGTTTTCTTTATTGTCTTCTTATTTCTCTTTTGTGTTTTTATCAAAATTATTTTTCGTCATTTATATTTTTATTATTAAAATCTTTCGTTTTAAATAATCTTTAATTTTAAATAATTCTTAATTTGGTTTTTAGTATTAAATTTTAATTCTTTCAACTTTTGTATTCTAATTACATAATATTAAATTTTCAATTTTGATATCTCTTTTGTTTAGTTTCATTAATTTTTGGCGATTAAAATTTTATTCATCAATATGCATTTATATATATATATATATATGTATGTATGTATACAACACAAAAAACCGCAGAGCGGCATATATCACATGGCAAAAATCAGGGTGAAAAGGGAAGAGGTAAGAGAAAAGCGAACAATGGTTAGCATTAATGTTTTATACGTCAGAAAGAAGAATCCTCAGAATTCCCTAAATAATTTTGGGTTTTAAAATAATCTTGTTTGAAAAAGTAAACAATAGCAAAAATGAAAAAAAAAGTAATTATGCAAGAGTGTGTGTGTGCAGATCATCATATATGTATTTATAAGAGAGAGAAGTATAGAGAAATTTAATGCACAGTTTCTTCAAGAATTAAAACGCTTTAGTTCATAGTATTAGAAGTCTTCAAATTTATCTTTAAAATTATTATAAGGAAATATCATTCCTAAAAATTCAATTTTTAATACTTGATGGATATTACTAAAGAAAAAATTTTCTTATTCTTAATATTTCTCGTGATAAGAAAAAGCAATTTTGAAAATTTGTTTCAATTTAGATAATTATTTTTTTTTGTATGATTTGTGTTTTGAAAAAAAAATTGCATTTATATATATTTAGAAAAAACAGAAGAAAAATGCTTTTATATATTCATTATTATATATAATAAAAACATAATTTTATTAAAGCATTTATACATTAAAAATTGCATAGAAAATATCATTTATCAAAATTTTGCTCTATCCAATATTTTGCTAACTGAAAATTTTGAAATTAAAAGCCACTCTTTAATATTATTTTTTCATTTATTTCTTCTTCGAATGTATTAAACGCCGATTTTTAAAAATGACTATAAAATGAAAACTTAAAACACTCTTACATTGCTGCAAGAAATGCAACACAAGTAAAGCTTGTGGTCAACACACAATACATTTACGAAAGGATTCTGTTATTAAAGCTAATAACCACGTATATTTGTAGAACTAATTGAGTCGTGGAAGTTTATATCATTTCTTTCCTTTCAGTAATCATCTCATTAATTTAAGAATTCTGTAGGGAGCTCCGACCACTGCAATATTCAAATTTGGTAGATTACATTCCCAGGAAAATTTAGGTACGTCCTGAATAATTAAAATTAAGTCTCCGGATTCCAATTTCTAACGATGTAAGCTTCCCAATCTCAGAGAATTAAACTATCTCATTTGTAAGGATAATCTGTAATTGCAATCATGTCAGGAATTTCTCTGGGTCACAGATATGACAGGAAAATGGATTTTAGCGATTTGGTGTCTTCGCAAGATTTGAAACATTGATAGAAGTTACATTTCAATAGTTCCTCCGCTTCCCTACGTTGAGTTTATTAATGTTACTTCAGTTCGTTTTGTTAGCTCTGCATTAAATTCATTATTGGGTTAATTAAATAAGTCAAAGTTGCTAGCGAGTAACTTTAATGCTATCAAGCATGTTCAAAATATGCAAGATATTCGAAATTTGCGATATTGAAGAAAATAAAGATCTGATGTTGGTAAGACGATGGATTCAAGGACGAGAGAGGTTCAAAAAGTATTTGAATTGTCAATAGACGGTGTTTCTAAGGTAAGTTGTGCTTACCATTGTCTGCTGCCCTTTGTTGAATGGTGCCAAATTAAATGTGATATTGTTTTATTGGTTATTCGTAGTTTTAATTTGGCAGCCGTTTGCTACTAAATTGAAATTTGATTATTGCGCGCCGAGTTGTCACCATCCATGAGTTCTAGATTCATCATTAGAGACCGAAAACCAAGCAACGGTTAAAATTATGGGTTGCTAACAGTTAATCTGCTCCTCTATCGACCTATAGTTGACGGTAAATACGGTCTCATTGGCCGGAAAAATTCTGTCGACAATTTTTTGGGAGACGATGGTCCCATCCTAGAAAAAGTGCCCGCGATATCCTAGAGGTCATGGTCGCTGACTACAGTTTTCCTCGAGTTTTGGGTTCGAGCTTTGATGTCGCTAAATACACCCACCATGTAGCAAGGGCTTATGCACATGAAATCTGTCGAGAATCAAAGTCCTCTCATTGGTTTGGTGTGGAAGTTACAAAAGGGAGTTGTTAGCTCAGGCCTCGTCCTCGTCTATTGACCGAGGTTCAAAATTGTTAGGTCCGTCCTCGTGTTGCGACGCTTATAAAATCAAACCAACCTAAAAAGATAAAAAAAAAGATCAAAGGACAATGATACAACGAGTTACTCTATTCCCATTTCTCTTTCCTAACACTCCGTTTACTCCTAAATAAGAGTGAGTGAGTGAGTGAGTGAGTGAGTGAGTGAATGTAAAGTTTATTGGCGCAAGAGCCAGATATGGCTGTGCTGCGCCAAACAAGATTAAACTGTGGTCTAGACGTGAAGTTGAAAAAAAGTTAAAAATGGTTGACAAGAAGGAGGGTCGAAAATAGGGAAGGATCGCTAGGGTATCCCGGGAGTGCGTCACCCGTGTTTACCAAAGACAGTAAACCCCATGGGAAAGAAAAAGGTCACTAAGGTGCCTCGGGGTCATGATTCCCGTACTTACCTGAAGAAGGCAAGTCCTTGAGGTCCCCTGATATAATCCCCAGAGGCAGGGTGCCCGGCTATATCCCCAGACGCTGGGTACCCATTTTAGTTGCCTTTCACGACATGCATGAGCTACAGTGAGACTATTCTGTCATCCCCGGTCACCACATGGGTCAGGGTGATTTTTGAACCTCTCTCGCAGTGAATTTCACAAAATCTCCACAAAAATAGAAATTTTTTTTTAATATTTTTCATTTAAAATTAAGTACTCAAATAAAAAAATTGTTTTAAATTGATTGTAAATATTAAATTTGATATTTCTTACAAACGAAAACATTTTGCTCAGTTATTCAGAAATAATTATCTTTGATAAGTAACACAAGATTTAATTTTTTGCTTATCAATAATAAAATAGTATCGTTTTTATAGTGACTTTGTATTTTTAAAATTCTATTTTAAAAATTCCTTTCTTTCATGTATGTCATAATATTTTTATTATGTAAAGCATTAGAGGAATATTTAGATATCTAAAAATATTTATAAAATTTTTACAAAGTAGTTATTCTTAGATACTAAATATATTTTAAAATATATGTATTTAAAATAAAGGAATGTAATATTTAAAATTTCTCAAAACGAATAAATATGTCTAGGTGAATGAAAAAATATATAGTTTTGTTATAAAGATTAAAATGAAATTGTCAATTGTCATTTAATAATAGAAGGAAAATATCTTAAATGACGCCAGAAAACTACTTTTAAAAATAAAATAAAATAACTTTTAAAGAAGAAAATAGGAAATTATTTTTCACTTGCTATGCCTTATAAAGTGCATGAAATTTGTATTAATTTTTACCGAAAAAAATCTCTTAGTATATTGTGTGTGTGTGTTTTATTTAAATACAATTTATGTGAAAATGACCAACATTCTCCTGTACCAGAATCATAATGAAAAGCTTATAAAACCAGAAATAATATTCCTTAGCAAATTCTTCAATAGAAAAATAATCCTTTGAGAAATTACAAAAAGAGTTAGAACACTACTTAAAGCTGCTTTTTTAAAAGAGAAAAATTCTGCTCAACAACGAAAATTCAAACAATTCCTTTCCAAAAGGAAAAACAAGCGAAATACTTTGCTATCGAATACAATAATTTTAAAGGAAACATATTTTATTGTTTCCTTCGACATTCCACGTGTTTTTTAATGTTTTTCTCTCCACTATTTCTTACATTTGGGATTTTACGGGATTCTAAATTTTCCAGTTGATCTCATCGTATCAGACATAAGTTTTCACTCGTGAGAACGCGTTTTATCTCGAAAAATGGGCAAAAAAGAACAATTTTTCGTTCTTTTCCGAGATGTCTTTTAAGAAGACTTTTGTGCTGAACATTTACTCCTATTTCACCCCTTTCGAAGCTAAAAACAATACTAAGTGAAGCAATTCTTTTGCTCCATGCTGTTCTTTTCTGTAATCCAAACAACTAGTTCTTTTTTGAGAGGAGTCGTGAGAAATCCTTCTTAATTTTATCCAGAAAATCGCGGAATGTTTTATTGACAGGAGTATTTGTTTCTATCTTTAAGAGAAAACAAAACTGTTTTAGAAATTGTTAAAAAAAATATATGCACTACATGCATAGAAAATGTAAGGAATTTCAGGGAAAATAACCCTTAAAACCTAATTCTGTTACTTTTCTTATTCGATTTTTTTTTTCAAATGAGATTGCTCAAATTAATTAAATCAGATTTCATATTTAAATGTATATTTTAAATTATTTAGTATAGTTTTTAAAAAACTTTAACGAATTTAAAATTATTAGTATAGACTTTGGTGAACTGCCAGGGTCATTTGTTAATAAATTTCTATAAATATAGTTATTTTTAATTACTCCATGTTTTAAATTCAAGTTATTTGAGAGTGTGTCTTACTCTTATGAGCTGCTTTTGAATAAGCAATGAAGAAAAGTACATACGAGTAAATATTTTCATAAAAATAAATATTTTTATGAAAAGTATGCATAATATATGTATCAAATTTATAGAAAGAAAACCATTTGTTATTTAAATGTAAAAAATCTAATTTAATTAAAACATGCTTATTATTATTATTATCTGCACATTATTGTTCTGCAATTTACATTCTAAAATGAAATGTTACTTTCATAATTGTTTTTGTTTCGAGGTACTTTAGTTACTTGTATTAAACAATTTTATTTACTATTACCTAAAGTTTTATTGCGCATTTTAAGTAAATAAATTACATTATTCATTCAAATCCATTGAAACTGAATTTTAAAACATAAAAAAAGGATCAATGAATGTAAAAGGACAATGAATGTAAATATGAATTTGAAAGAAGTAAAATATATATGAAATGATAATAGACTTCTGAAATAAATGTATTCCTAAAACGATTCTTTTATTTTCAATTTAAGAAAATGCTGCAAGTAATTTTAAGAAAAGATAATAAAGAAAATTTATTCATAGTTTTTTATAAGAATCACCAAGGACATTCAACATAGACTTTGGGAGTGCATTAAAATATCTGTAACAATAACATGCAAAATGGATATATTTTATGCAAAATACCGATCAATTGCATTTGCATTTTAAATATATTAGATATATTTAATGAAATGCATTGCATAAAACTATCCATAAAAGAATTCTTTTGTTACAGTTAAGGAAAGAAAAGAGGATCTTTTATTTTTAGGATTTATTCGTTTCCTTAATGTTTAAATCTAATTAGTCTGTCTCTCTATATCAGAATATTAAGCAAGAATAAATTTTAATGTAACTGCATGAATGGAGAAGGTGTGAAATTTGACTCAAATGTATTTAACACATACAGAGAGTATTTTTACTTAATAACAGGAGTAATAGTAACAATATAAAATACATCGGAGAAATAAAATTTATATATAATATGTGTGCTGAGAGAATGAATTTATATATACATAAAAAAAATTTCTGGAATAAAATATTTCCTTTTGAGAATAATAATCTTCAGTATACATCATAAGGTATTACATAATCGTACTTAATTAAATATGCTTGTAATAATAAGTTAAAATTTGAATATCTTCAGCAGATTTAATCTAAAACGTACGATGCTAATAATTCTATAATAAATATAAAATCGTAAGTATGTTATGATTTATTTATATAGTTTATTTCACAGAATCTGTATTTTTTGTGAATTTTACTGACTTTCATACTTAACATTTTTCGTTTATAGACTATCAACTTGATAATAGAATCAGTATCTTCTTTAAAAAACTCATGTTGGCAACAATAACATTAGGTTTCTAATAAATACATTTAAGAGCAAAGATCTCTTTAGATGGCATCAAATATTAAAACGTACAATAGCTGAGTAAAGTCACTCAATAAGGATTTTACTGAAGAAAATATATTTTAATGTAGTTCTAAAAACATTTACTATGAAGGAAAGTATTCCAATTATAACAAATCGTTGTGAATACCTTCATTTTTTTCAAGTAGCATGTACAAAAGAGTGCATATAATCTAAGTTTCCAACAATTTGTTACTCTTTATTTAAGATACGTTTTACATTTCATTCAAACATTTGACAGATTTCGCTATAAATAAATTAAACTTAAAAAAAACTTAGAAGACATATTTAAGAAATATAGAAGTTGTACTTCTTTGTTTATAAATATTTCGTTGAATAAATTCTTTATTCAAAGATTTTTCATTAATTTAAAAGTTAATGTTGTGATGCCTCTCTTTCATTTAATTCATAGTCAATAAAATTCACAATTAAATGATATGTCAGGTAAATAATGACATTGTTCATTAAATATTATGTTATAAAAAATTAGTAAATGGTCTCTCTGTCTACTAGCCCTTGACGCGCCTGATATATGATTTAGGATTAATAGCTAAATTCCTGCTTACAATTCCCTTGATGTGCTGAGTTTGATCAACGATACTGGGGGTTCTAGTTGATTCTCGAATCCCACCAGACTGGAATAAGTCCAGAATATCTGTAATAACCATTGTTTATTTGTTAAACTGCAATTTCAACATTGAAACACCTAACGTTCTACGCATTACCGACTTTGTATTCAATTGTCCGTCACTTTCATATGTAATTTCTTGAATCCTTTCATCGCACTTCTTATGTTTATCTAATTTGAGTAATCGCATTTTATTTGATTAGAAAGCAGCTGGAAATTTAAATATAATATCAGAAATAAAATAAAGAAGGCAAGGTTACAGTTAAGAGGAAAGTGAGTGAGTGAGTGAGTGAGTGAGTGAGTGAGTGAGTGAGTGAGTGAGTGAGTGAGTGAGTGAATGTAAAGTTTATTGGCGCAAGAGCCAGATATGGCTGTGCTGCGCCAAACAAGATTAAACTGTGGTCTAGATGTGAAGTTGAAAAAAAGGTAAAAATGATTGACAAGAAGGAGGGTCGAAAATAGAGAAGGATCGCTAGGGTATCCCGGGAGTGCGTCACCCGTGTTTACCAAAGACAGTAAACCCCATGGGAAAGAAAAAGATCACTAAGGTGCCTCGCGGTCATGATTCCCGTACTTACCTGAAGAAGGCAAGTCCCTGAGGTCCCCTGATATAATCCCCAGAGGCAGGGTGCCCGGCTATTCCCCCAGACGCTGGGTACCCATTTTAGTTGCCTTTTACGACATGCATGAGCTACAGTGAGACTATTCTGTCATCCTCGGTCACCACATGGGTCAGGTTGATTTTTGAACCTCTCTCGCAGTGAATTTCACAAAATCTCCACAAAAATAGAAATTTTTTTAATATTTTTCATTTAAAATTAAGTATTCAAATAAAAAAATTGTTTTAAATTGATTGTAAATATTAAATTTGATATTTCTTACAAACGAAAACATTTTGCTCAGTTATTCAGAAATAATTATCTTTGATAAGTAACACAAGATTTAATTTTTTGCTTATCAATAATAAAATAGTATCGTTTTTATAGTGACTTTGTATTTTTAAAATTCTATTTTAAAAATTCCTTTCTTTCATGTATGTCATAATATTTTTATTATGTAAAGCATTAGAGGAATATTTAGATATCTAAAAATATTTATAAAATTTTTACAAAGTAGTTATTCTTAGATACTAAATATATTTTAAAATATATGTATTTAAAATAAAGGAATGTAATATTTAAAATTTCTCAAAACGAATAAATATGTCTAGGTGAATGAAAAAATATATAGTTTTGTTATAAAGATTAAAATGAAATTGTCTATTGTCAATTAATAATAGAAGGAAAATATCTTAAATGACGCCAGAAAACTACTTTTAAAAATAAAATAAAATAACTTTTAAAGAAGAAAATAGGAAATTATTTTTCACTTGCTATGCCTTATAAAGTGCATGAAATTTGTATTAATTTTTACCGAAAAAAATCTCTTAGTATATTGTGTGTGTGTGTTTTATTTAAATACAATTTATGTGAAAATGACCAACATTCTCCTGTACCAGAATCATAATGAAAAGCTTATAAAACCAGAAATAATATTCCTTCGCAAATTCTTCAATAGAAAAATAATCCTTTGAGAAATTACAAAAAGAGTTAGAACACTACTTAAAGCTGCTTTTTTATAAGAGAAAAATTCTGCTCAACAACGAAAATTCAAACAATTCCTTTCCAAAAGGAAAAACAATCGAAATACTTTGCTATCGAATACAATAATTTTAAAGGAAACATATTTTATTGTTTCCTTCGACATTCCACGTGTTTTTTAATGTTTTTCTCTCCACTATTTCTTACATTTGGGATTTTACGGGATTCTAAATTTTCCAGTTGATCTCATCGTATCAGACATAAGTTTTCACTCGTGAGAACGCGTTTTATCTCGAAAAATGGGCAAAAAAGAACAATTTTTCGTTCTTTTCCGAGATGTCTTTTAAGAAGACTTTTGTGCTGAACATTTACTCCTATTTCACCCCTTTCGAAGCTAAAAACAATACTAAGTGAAGCAATTCTTTTGCTCCATGCTGTTCTTTTCTGTAATCCAAACAACTAGTTCTTTTTTGAGAGGAGTCGTGAGAAATCCTTCTTAATTTTATCCGGAAAATCGCGGAATGTTTTATTGACAGGAGTATTTGTTTCTATCTTTAAGAGAAAACAAAACTGTTTTAGAAATTGTTAAAAAAAATATATGCACTACATGCATAGAAAATGTAAGGAATTTCAGGGAAAATAACCCTTAAAACCTAATTCTGTTACTTTTCTTATTCGATTTTTTTTTTCAAATGGGATTGCTCAAATTAATTAAATCAGATTTCATATTTAAATGTATATTTTAAATTATTTAGTATAGTTTTTAAAAAACTTTAACGAATTTAAAATTATTAGTATAGACTTTGGTGAACTGCCAGGGTCATTTGTTAATAAATTTCTATAAATATAGTTATTTTTAATTACTCCATGTTTTAAATTCAAGTTATTTGAGAGTGTGTTTTACTCTTATGAGCTGCTTTTGAATAAGCAATGAAGAAAAGTACGTACGAGTAAATATTTTCTTTAAAAATAAATATTTTTATGAAAAGTATGCATAATATATGTATCAAATTTATAGAAAGAAAACCATTTGTTATTTAAATGTAAAAAATCTTTTTTAATTAAAACATGCTTATTATTATTATCTGCACAATATTGTTCTGCAATTTACATTCTAAAATGAAATGTTACTTTCATAATTGTTTTTGTTTCGAGGTACTTTAGTTACTTGTATTAAACAATTTTATTTACTATTACCTAAAGTTTTATTGCGCATTTTAAGTAAATAAATTACATTATTCATTCAAATCCATTGAAACTGAATTTTACAACATAAAAAAAGGATCAATGAATGTAAAAGGACAATGAATGTAAATATGAATTTGAAAGAAGTAAAATATATATGAAATGATAATAGACTTCTGAAATAAATGTATTCCTAAAACGATTCTTTTATTTTCAATTTAAGAAAATGCTGCAAGTAATTTTAAGAAAAGAAAATAAAGAAAATTTATTCATAGTTTTTTATAAGAATCACCAAGGACATTCAACATAGACTTTGGGAGTGCATTAAAATATCTGTAACAATAACATGCAAAATGGATATATTTTATGCAAAATACCGATCAATTGCATTTGCATTTTAAATATATTAGATATATTTAATGAAATGCATCGCATAAAACTATCCATAAAAGAATTCTTTTGTTACAGTTAAGGAAAGAAAAGAGGATCTTTTATTTGTAGGATTTATTCGTTTCCTTAATGTTTAAATCTAATTAGTCTGTCTCTCTATATCAGAATATTAAGCAAGAATAAATTTTAATGTAACTGCATGAATGGAGAAGGTGTGAAATTTGACTCAAATGTATTTAACACATACAGAGAGTATTTTTACTTAATAACCGGAGTAATAGTAACAATAGAAAATACATCGGAGAAATAAAATTTATATATAATATGTGTGCTGAGAGAATGAATTTATATATACATAAAAAAAAATTCTGGAATAAAATATTTCCTTTTGAGAATAATAATCTTCAGTATACATCATAAGGTATTACATAATCGTACTTAATTAAATATGCTTGTAATAATAAGTTAAAATTTGAATATCTTCAGCAGATTTAATCTAAAACGTACGATGCTAATAATTCTATAATAAATATAAAATCTTAAGTATGTTATGATTTATTTATATAGTTTATTTCACAGAATCTGTATTTTTTGTGAATTTTACTGACTTTCATACTTAACATTTTTCGTTTATAGACTATCAACTTGATAATAGAATCAGTATCTTCTTTAAAAAACTCATGTTGGCAACAATAACATTAGGTTTCTAATAAATACATTTAAGAGCAAAGATCTCTTTAGATGGCATCAAATATTAAAACGTACAATAGCTGAGTAAAGTCACTCAATAAGGATTTTACTGAAGAAAATATATTTTAATGTAGTTCTAAAAACATTTACTATGAAGGAAAGTATTCCAATTATAACAAATCGTTGTGAATACCTTCATTTTTTTCAAGTAGCATGTACAAAAGTGTGCATATAATCTAAGTTTCCAACATTTTGTTACTCTTTATTTAAGATACGTTTTACATTTCATTCAAACATTTGACAGATTTCGCTATAAATAAATTAAACTTAAAAAAAACTTAGAAGACATATTTAAGAAATATAGAAGTTGTACTTCTTTGTTTATAAATATTTCGTTGAATAAATTCTTTATTCAAAGATTTTTCATTAATTTAAAAGTTAATGTTGTGATGCCTCTCTTTCATTTAATTCATAGTCAATAAAATTCACAATTAAATGATATGTCAGGTAAATAACGACATTGTTCATTAAATATTATGTTATAAAAAATTAGTAAATGGTCTCTCTGTCTACTAGCCCTTGACGCGCCTGATATATGATTTAGGATTAATAGCTAAATTCCTGCTTACAATTCCCTTGATGTGCTGAGTTTGATCAACGATACTGGGGGTTCTAGTTGATTCTCGAATCCCACCAGACTGGAATAAGTCCAGAATATCTGTAATAACCATCGGTTTATTTGTTAAACTGCAATTTCAACATTGAAACACCTAACGTTCTACGCATTACCGACTTTGTATTCAATTGTCCGTCACTTTCATATGTAATTTCTTGAATCCTTTCATCGCACTTCTTATGTTTATCTAATTTGAGTAATCGCATTTTATTTGATTAGAAAGCAGCTGGAAATTTAAATATAATATCAGAAATAAAATAAAGAAGGCAAGGTTACAGTTAAGAGGAAGTTTGCGAATGGCCTATATTTCAATGGGGGGTATTGTAAAAGTTTAAATAGTATGATGTTTTTTCAATAAATCTAAAAGAATTTCGTATAACTTTTATTATGAAATCTAAATAGTTTGCTAAAAAAAATTATGAATTATTCAATGGTAAATATAGTAAAGAAATTAGAAATAAATGTAAGTAAGGTTAAATAGTTTTTAATTTGACTATCAAACAACAGATTCATATGGAGGATATCATAAGCCACATCAATTAATTTTTCAATTAAATGGAAAGCATTGAAAGGCAGAAAATTATGAATTGTGTATTTCATAGATAAACAATTATGCTAGCAGATTTTATCTCTATTAATGCCGACATAAAGAAATATCAAGTTATTAAACTTTGAACTCGGAATTTTGAATTATAGTTTGTCGAAGATGACACTTGAGCTAGTATCTTACTTTCCTATTTCTTCACCATGTGAGGGTTTTAAAGCTAGTGTTGCTACACAAATATTTTTGGTCGTGGGGCTATTAGGTATAACCACGCGGCTAACGATGTTGCCATTACTTCTGCAGAACTAAAACGTTCGTAAATTAATTTTAATTTTCCAATTCTATTTACAGGCTTATACGTGTCATAAAATACTACCGATAAGTAAAATGAGAATATTTTGGATTTCATGGTGTATTTAATGCACCAAAAAATTCTATAATATAAAATAATTTTTCCTTTAGAATTGTAGCAAGCATTTGCAAGCTTAAAAGGAGAACGTAGTAAAAAAGTTTAATATACTCTTAAGTCAATTTGAATAAAGGAGGAGAAGAAAGTAAAATATTAATTAAAATTAAATATCAGGATAACAGATTATTTTATATCCATCTTATATTATACATATTTGGAAAATATGAAATTCAAATTATGAAATTATTTTATCCATCTGTATAAAAATTAGATTTTGTTGTTATATATCTCACTCTTCCATATTTATGGAAAGCATGTTACAAGTGGGCTCTTTCCATTTCATTTACTCACTCAAAAGTTTCAAGTCCCTTTTAGAAATGAATTAGTACTTCAAAAACTGGCTTAAGAAACCCACAGAGAACAAACTTACGATTGAGAATAGAATCACTGATTCGAATTTTTCCTTTCAAGAAGATACCAAGCAATCGAGAGTTTTAATACAGTTGCTATTTTAACTAAAAGTTTCGTTAGTGAAGCATAACAAGGCTTGAAAAGAGTAATTTGAAGAGGCATATTTAAACTGGGATGAAGTGATTTTACGGTTGGTGGATTTCGGTTATATGAAGCGAAAGGATTCTAAAACTTGTTGTCACTTCTTTTCAAACGGTCTTATTTAACAAGTAGAATCTTATTAATTCTCAAGCGGAAGTATGGTAATTATATTGTACCGACATTGCACACAACCCGAAATTTAGTATTATTTGTATTAGGGTAAAAACATGCAAGAGAAGATTCATTGTATTTACACATATGGAGGAAAACATTACAAATAGCTGCTAAGTTTAGTTTTGGAGAAAATAAAAATATAAACCAAATGAAGAGCAATATTAAACCATCCAGCAACAGTTTTTTTTCTTTTGCTTGAAATTACATTGTAGAAAAGGTTAAAAAGAGAACAAGTTTTTCTTTACTCCTATTTTTACTTCATAAATATAATTGCACATTATTGAAGAAAAGACTTAATTAACATGAGGAGTTAGTTTAATTTTAAAAAGCTAATTATGTAACACCTTTACATTCTCGTTTCATTTTAAACGGCATATACAATTCTGCAATTCTTTTAGTTAATTTTAAATGTTTTACTGGATTTTAGAGATAGGTTGGATAATATATATTATATATATTCTTCATATTATATGTTTTGAGACTTTGATTTTTTTAAAAATTCATTATAAATAAGTTTTCAAGTATCTCAAAGAAATTGTACGGAGATGCTTTAGCCAAATTTCATCATTAGAAACGTAACAGTTATATATTTTGGATATCAAATTTTTCATAATTAAAAAAGGAAAGTAGTAGCAAGGAGCAGAATCTCTACATTGCATAATTTCTTCGAGCTTTTCAAAATTTTAATGTCTTCGAGACCACCGATAAAAATTATTCATAGCATTACTCAGACCAAACAAAATGGAGAAATTACTTCATGTGTTGTATAACGTTTGAGGGTAAATGCTTAAAACAATATCTTCCTTTTTTTTCAGAATTGTATGGCTGATTTCAAAAGAAAATTTAAAAATGAAGAAAAAAATGAGGTATGGGTAAATGAGATATCATCCTCTTTATATATGGGTTAACAATATCAATAATTTTAAAGTTCCAATCCATGAAATTAATCACTTAAAACTTTTGTGCTTATAAGCAGTTGACTGATAAAATTACCAATACACATGCCAAGTCTTTACTAAAATTAAATTGAATTTCTACCTTTAATTAATATTACTTTAATAGCTGTCTACCTCTTTAAAATCAGTCTCTAAATATATCAATGATACTTAACAGAAAAGAGACCTTTGGCTTTTCTCACCTTTTCGTCATAAGAATTAATGTCTCTCTAGGGAATGGAGTGGTTTAATGCAGTTTTAGAATAGAACACAAAGGAAGCTATAAGTATCAAATTCAAGGCCGTTTTATCCAAAAGGCTAACTAGAGTGAAGCATAAGGCTCCCATAGGGATTAGAGGCCATCAATTATTTTCATTAAATGCGTCCTAACAATTTGATTAGAAATAATTGCAAGAAGCCCAAAATATCTGAAAACCTTGAATTCACTGAAGATTGATACTAACTAAGTTAAATTAGTACATACGAAACAAAAGGTTTTGAATATAAGAATTGAGACAAATACTTTGAATAATCATTCCCATCAATTCATAGTATTAAAATTATATGGACAAAAATATATTGGTTACATTTTAGAAGAAATGTACAATGATTTTATATTTTACAGTTTCTAACCTCACTCTACGTGAATTTTTCACATTATAGTAATAAAAAGTATAAAAAGATTTTCTGGAAGATCTGCTGTAGTTATTGATAAGGAAAGAATCTAATAAAGTAAAAATTTGAAATAACAATTTGAAACTTTTTTCGCATTTCAGGTAGGTAAAACTTTCTTTCATAAGATTTTCAAAGGTGATTTGTAGATTTTTTTGTAATACGTTTGAAGTTCTATGGAAACTTATAGTCTTCTTCATCAATAACTATAAATTCTATAATTAAACCTGAGATTTAAAATGCAATAACCCATTCACAAAGTATGCATTTTTGTAAAAACTTCTATTAAGAGGAAAAACTACTTTACATATTTTACCCATAAGTTCTTTAAAATAATGTAAAAAAGCTTATTCTCCTTGAAAATTAAATTAAGAACATTAAATATTTAGACTAATTTACTTAATATTTTTAGATTAATTAATAAAAATTTATAAAAAACGATAAAAGATTTTTATCTATTTAAAAAATATTCAGCTTTAAAGCCGAACAGATATATAACAAAATTAAATAAACATGGTATAATAGTAATATCTTAGAATTTTCATAATTTCTCTCTCTTAAAACTATTAAAGCATATTGAAAGTTTCAGTTTGAATTCAAACATATATCCTAGTTATAACTCAAAAAACTCTTTATATTCATTATTCTAAAGTCCTCTCTCAGTCATGTGAAGAATGTATTCTAACTGCCTCGTCACTTTTTAGTTGATTACATAACATTTATGAGAAAAACATGGCTATATATTTTTATTATAAAATTATATTAAATATTTTTCCTTCAATTTTTTTTAAATGAAAGCTTTTCAGTTGCATACGTCTCGTAATTATTAATATGAATTTATTTTAGATAATCATATTTTTTTCTAAATTTGTACATTTATTTTTTTACATTTAATATTATACTTTTAATATTAATGTCCTTCGATATTAATTCAATATATAGTTTTCTATATATATGTCTTAGTAATAGCACCACCATTTTTAATTTATTAAATTTCAAAATAAATGTATTCCTTATTGATTCATTGTTGTTTAATTTTTCTTTTCCTTTGGTGTACTTAAGAATTCCGCTAATCTTACAATGAACACTGATTTTAAACTTTCATTTTTTTAATTCTTCTTATATTTATTTAAGTTTTTTAAATTCGTAGTGGCATCCAAATATTTGTTCAAATAGCATCCAATGATATTTACGAACAAGGACATTATTTTTAGCCATTCAGTTGAAAAACACTTGCCGAAATAGGTATAGGATAACGAATCATGATATTTCAGAGAGAAATCTTAGCAGTAAATTAAAAGTTAAAAAATGTTTGTAATATATATATATATATATATATATATATATATATACTGTTGCTCATAAAAATTGCAACACCATGAGAAAAAGCAAATACAAAAAAGATATTTATTGTACTTAAATAGTATAACATGAAGACAAAATGATTACATTTACCAGCAGTTTAGAGATTTACAGGAGGGAGAAATTTGAAAAAGCCGCTACCACTCCCAGTATCTAAAACGGTTTTTACCCGGTAAGGAAAGAAGTGGAACTGGGAGTGGATGACAGAAACGGGAAACTCCTTTTATACTATTTCAAGTCTGTGCTACACTTGATTAACAGTATTAGTTGGAGAGAGATGGTGGTAGGCTAATCTCTCAGCAACCCATGACCTGATGTTTTCAGTGGGTGACAGTAGAAACAGTGTAGTCCAGGACAACAATCGAATACCCTGTGTACCGCGGAAGGTCAGAATACGACGTGCAACATGTGGTCTTGCATTATCTTGTTGGTAGATGGAGTTTGGCAGGCCTCGGAGATAGATCACAACCACTGGACATAAGATATCAGAAATGTACCCATCTGCGTATAAATCACCGACAATCCGAACTAGAGATGTGCGTGGCGTGTACTCAATTTCTTTCCAAACAATCACATCAGATGCATATATTCGACTATGTCGATGTCGAATGCAAGCATGCAACAAACGGTCTCTTTGAAGCCTCCAGACACGTAAACGGCATCGAAATCTTGCACGAAGAACCGGTACTCGTCTGAAAAGACGACATTGTGCCGCTGTCTCTTTATGCATCATTCTCAAGCGAAGCCAAAGTAATGATCGCCGTGCTGACAAAAGTCTAAGCTGCTGCAAACGTGGTCGCACTGTAGGAGCAGATATTAGGCATGCAGCAAACATGTCCATTTCCTAACTAATGGTCCGCGATGTGATTGTATGGTATTGCAAAGTCGTCCTCATCCGTCCTCTCGGGCGTTAATCATGGGAGGGCGTGAAGATTCTGCTAGCTATTCAATATGACTGAAATAATAATTATTTGCATATCCCAACCTCTTTTTCCGTTCATGTGATTTTGACGTTCGTCAAATGATTCTTTTATGGTGTTGCAATTTTAATGGCCTGCAGTGTGTGTGTGTTTCATTTTAATTTAAGTTAATTTCCTGATTTATCCTAAGTTTTAACTATCATAGTCAGGAGTTCATTTTTATTTCCTGATTCAAATCATTTTCTTAGCTTTTAATTCATGTAATCGCATGCTCTTGAAACCTGATCATTCACGTGTTCGCATGCTTCAAAGTAGTAGAGATAATCCCTACAAGAATTTTTGTCTGCATCTAAAATGCCTAAAGATCCCTTCATCCAATACCTCATAATCTTAAGAAATCATTGCATATAATTTCCAAGCAGGGAAAATTTCACTCTCTTACAATTTGGTTACGATGACAAAAGTGCACATAACTGCGTCGATGGCATCGAGTGGACATAATTGCGTTGAGTCCATTGCCCCATCACCATGTAATTGCTTCTATCTAGTATTAAATCAATAAATGCATATGTTCAGGATTTTCAAGTTTCTTCAATGCTCTTCAACGATGATGATATTTTTAAAATGGACAATATTTATTGTTTTTAGAAGTAATGCATTTATATATATATATATATATATATATATATATATATATATATATATATATATATATATATATATATATATATATATATATATATACATATACAATTAAATATTTTTTCCATCGCAGAGCTTAAATATACTTTCGAAATCTTACATACTATTGATACTCAAATTTTCTATACAATCTGTCCATATCTATTATTAGATAAGTTGCGATTCACATTTAACTAAAATTAAACACGTTTTAAAGCTGCTAATACAATTTTTTTGAATTTGCACTTACACTTGTGTGAGCGTATGCGTGTACTGTAAAGAGAAAAATTTAAAAGGTTAAGTGTTAATTTTTTTTCCTAAATTAAAAATTTTATTTTAATATTTTAATTTAGTTTGATAGTTATTATCGTCTTCATTAGACTTACTTTCTATGATAGGACAAATTAGTATTTTTAAATAAATTTTCCTTCTTAAACTATTGAAATAAATCATTTCAAATTAAATAGATTTCTAGATAAACATGTGATCAGAAGATTGCATAAGCAGAACTAGCATTTTAAAATCAACTATTTTTTTTTCATAATTATACTATCTCTAGCCACACTCGTTTTGTATTCTCGGTTATTTGTTGTAGTAAAGCCAGTGACTCAAGGGATTTTATTTGGAGCAGTATTTACATACAGCAAACTGTTTCTCAAATGTGAAATGACTAAACGAGTAACAAACACATTACATGCTGAAATATAAGAATGGCTTACTACTTGAAAAATCTGTTTTTAAAGAATAAGATGTACTTTGGGAGATGGTACTTGACTGTTCTAACATATTGTTTCCTTATTTGCTTGAACCCAAGTATTTTTTACACTTTATGCTTTTCTTAGCAAATTGCTTTCTACTTTTGGCTTCGATGCTACGGATTACAGAAATAAGTTTTTATGTATGTAATTATCAATTAAATTATTTATAGATTTATTAAATATAATTATTGCTACAGAATAAACATTTTTAAATATTCTTCAATGTATTTGGGGAAAAAATGAAAAGATTTTATTACAGATATTACATACATTTATTTTCTGTGAATTTTAGATCAGCAATATTAATAAATCTTTATGAATATACACATGATTATTATGGTAACGTTTTTTTTTTAGTTTCCAGCACCAATTTTTCTTTAAATCCCTCAGTGTAAATCCCTATACTATTGTGATTGTCAATTGTACTGTTACTATAATATCTAATCTTACAAATTATATGAGAAAACATTTCAGATATTAAGGTTCCCATTTTTGCTTTTTATACTATTTCTCTTTCCTGAAATAACCCTTCACGATAGGATTGTACATTGAATATTTCAAATTACTTCTACCTTGAAAGAAAGTGAATTATATGGTCATTTTGTATTCATTCAAAAGGAGAAATGTACAGAAAGGTTTCCAGAAAATGAATAGCACGAATGCTTTTAGCCCGAAAGCTATGTCATAATATATATGCTTTGGAAAGAGTTTTTAGAATACACCCAGTTGACAAAGATACTATTCTTCGAAGTAGACAATCTCGGAAGAGAACACAAAAGCATGTGTCAATCCGAAATTGAAAATATTTGCTCAAATCTCACGCAAAAAGAAGAAGAGAAATGCATTAATTCATTCTCTTATTTTTACTGATAGATAGAATTGTGTCTACCTTCACTTCTGTCAGGAATTATTAAAAGGTGTCTAGATTTTTATTAAAGAACTTTGTTCCTTATTTATTATTTATTAATCATTATCTATTATTGTCATTTGTTCCTCTTTCACTCTGTTCTGATGTATATTTGAACGATGCATATTATTTTTAAATAAAAATTGATAGGATGTAAGTAAAATATAATTTATTAAGTCATATTGTAAATTAAAAATTTTATTTCTTCCTTTGAAAACTTGTACGTTGTAATACATATGACCTTAAATATTGGTAAATAAAAACTTCGTCCAAATTGTGTAACATAACAAGGGTTATAATATATTATTAATTAATGTTTTGTTTTAAAGGGGAATATAAGAGAATGAAATAATAAATTGATCAGTTTCAATTCTGTTCCCTATAAAATTTTACGCTTAGGAAAGATTGTCGTTGATATTTAAAATATCACATTTTGAGTAATTTTATTTATAACTGATTATTAAGAAAAATTAATTTCAAACATTAAATAATATATACGCGAAAATTCATTTTCATTGTATTTGTGTACACTTCTGTATTGCTGAATTTATAACATGAAACAAAATCCAAATTCCCTATACGTATTAATTTCTTCACCTAAATAGAATATTTAAATATGTACAATTACATCAATATCTCTTTACCGCTTTTGTTTCAATTAATTGATATAAGAGAACAAAACAATGGGATAATGCATTTTTGTAATTCTGTGAGAAAAACCGATGTTAAACATTAAAACAAAATATTAGTTAACATTTTCCCATCTCCAACGCCTTTTCACTTTTAATATTTTACTTTTCCTTGAATTTAATACTTAACATTTTTTAATGTTTCATGTAATGAACTTCACGATAATCGAGACTGAAACTCACAATGCTCCGACTGTAAAATCACAATTAGTTACAGTTACGGTTATTAACATTTTGAAGTGCCATAATATATATAAGTACACACAGTAATCATTATAGCTTCTCATAAAAATGTATGAGGTAAAATAATTATTATTTCTCACTATTGAACTAAATGCATATTTTAATGTTTTGATTCACGTTTATTGAGAAATTTAATCCAATGGTATCTCATATTTCATTTACATTAAAAAGGCGCTTAAGAAATAGTTAAGGTGATTTTAAATTCGCTTATGATAAAATTCGTAATTTAGGTTAAGAATATCAGTTGTTAATATATTCTTCTTTTGTGAACGGAAACTATGCTACTTTCTCAAATTTTCCATTCATTAGCAAGAGAGAAAACGTAATTGTTCGCCCAATACAAAAGAAAGCACCTGAACCAAAAAAAATAAATAAATGTAATTTAAAAAAAGAAGGTAAAAGTTGTGAGTAATTACATAAACATAACAGTAATGGGGGCCATGTGGCTCTTAATACACTTAATGGACAAAGTAAAGTAATTGCATAAAGAAAAAAGTGAAAAAAGTTATTGCATTATTTCTCTTTAGAGCCAGAAACATAAGTAGAAAAAACACTTAGAACGAGCTAATGTATGAATATATAAATATGTTATTACTCTTATCTGAAGAAGAATATATAACTCCAATATGTTAACTTTTAGAATCCAGTAAAATATTAAAGTACTGATAAATATTTTGTTATTTATATTCTATTCTACAAAATTACTTATAAGTACTAAATAACAACGATCCCTTTCCAAAATATATTGTAAATTTGGATTCACGAAAACAAGAATTTTCAGAACCGAACATAAGGAAAATTAAGGAAAGTATAACATAAATGTGCAATTTTATTGAATTAAAGATATTTTTAGAAAAAATACAAGCCACTGAATCATATATTTTTTTGTCAGTACATACGCCACTTCATATCGTTATTTTTAAATGTGCATATCAAACAGCAAAAGACTAAATAAATAAATAAATACAACGAGAAAAGAAGTTTCGAAATTATAACTAATCTTGAAAGTTGATTTTTCCCATTTGTCTTCTGAATTAGAAAACTTACCATTAAAATATTCTACTATATTTTTAATTCATAATTTTACAGCCATATATAAAATGAAGAGAAAAATTACTTTCATTCGTATGGGACACTCGCATTGTAGACAAAATGTTTATATTTAAACATTTATTAAGGAAAAAATAACATTCAATTATCTATGTAAAATACATTAGAATTAATTTGTAAAATTAATTATTAAAATTAATTTGTGAAGTGAAAATAAACGAGAAAAAAAAGCTATAAACTAAATTAAAAAAATATGTTTCTATTTTATTTTTTATTATTATTATTTATTCTCATTAGTATAAACAAACATAACATGCTCCTAAGCAATGCAGTTTTGGTTAATTTAATGTTGAAATATTCAACATACAATTTGACACATTTCTCTAAAATGTATCGACAACAGAATTGCCATTCAAATATTTTCATCATTCAATTAAAATTGGATTATTATTTCTAAAACTGCTGATGGAATATTAAAATAGATTATGATTATTAAACTGGCGAGTTTATAATCCATTTACCGTTTATGAAATTTTGGGTGACTGTTTTCTTATAAAATATTTAATTAAGAATAATATTAAAACAATTGAACAAAACATATATGGATAAAAATAATTGAGCCTCGAATCTGTTATAATTAAATGTTTTAAAAGATATTTTATAATATCAAAAATAATAAAATTGAGGAATAACAGGTCAATTGAAAAGTCCCTGGCCTACCATAGTAAAACACATTTTTTTGGCAATATTAGTTTTTTTTATTCAACATAATTCCCTTCAAGGGTGATACACTGATTATAGTGACCCTCCAACTTTTCGATACCATTTTTGTAGTATGATTTGTCCTTTGCTTCAAAATAGGCCTCAGTTTCGGCAATCACCTCTTCATTCGAAGAAAATTTCTTCCCAGCGAGCATTCTTTTGAGATCTGAGAACAGGAAATAGTCGCTGGGGGCCAAAACTGGAGAATACGGAGGATGAGGAAGCAATTCGAAGCCCAAGTCATGGATTTTTGCCATCGTTTTCACTGACTTGTGACACGGTGCATTGTCTTGGTGAAGCAGCGCTTTCTTTTTCTTCAAATGCGGCCGTTTTTCGGCGATTTCGTCCTTCAAACGGTCCAATAACGCTATGTAATAGTCGCTGTTGATGGTCCTTCCTTTTTCAACGTAGTCAATGAAAATTATTCCACGCGCATCCCAAAATGCAGACGCCATAACCATTCCAGCCGACTGTTGCGTTTTCCCACGCTTCGGAGCGGGTTCATCGTTTGCAGTCCACTCGGATGACTGTCGATTGGACTTCGGAGTGAAATGATGGAGCCATGTTTCATCCATTGTCACATATCGACGCAAAAACTCGGGTTTATTTCGCTTGATCATCTTCAAACACTGCTCCGAATCATCAACTCGTCGTGGTTTTTGGTCAAAAGTGAGCTCACGCTGCACCCACTTTGCACAGATCTTTCTCATACCCAAATATTCGTGAATGATATGATGTACACGTTCAGTTGATATCTTTAGAGTGTCTGCTATTTCATTCAATTTCAATTTACGGTCATTCAAAATCATTTTGGGGAATTATTTAATGTTTTCGTCGGTGATAACCTCTTTTGGACGTCCACTGCGTTCACCGTCTTCGGTGCTCATTTCACCACGTCTAAACTTAGCATACCAATCCTTAATGGTTGATTTTCCTGGGGCAGTGTCCGGAAACTCGGCATCAAGCCAAGTTTTTGCTTCAACTGTGTTTTTTCCCTTCAAAAAGCAACATTTTATCAACACGCGAAATTCCTTTTTATCCATTTTTTTCACATTAACAAAAGTTGCTTCACTCAAAATGCTATAATTCATAAACTAATGATCCGACAGCTGTCAAATTTATACACGCATCTTTTGAGGGTTAGGGCTAACTAAAAACATATGGATTTAATTCTAGTAGCGTCATCTATGTGTCGGGCCGGGGACTTTTCAATTGACCTGTTAGTACTTAAATTTCTCTTGGAAGTTGATCGTAGACTTCCATTAATGATTAATAGAATTCTGTCCATATTTCTTATTCTATAATAATCAGTTATCAGAATTCTTAACTTTTGATCACCTGATGTTATTTATACAAAGCAGACAAAATTTTATTTGATGCTAAGTTACAGAAAAAAATGGGAAAAAAATAATAGATTTTCAAATTTAACTTAATTTTAATATGACTATTTTATAGCTCTCTGTTTCTCTTTCTTAAGTATCCCTGAATTTAAAAGATTTTTTTAAAAAAAAAATGTAAAACATTCAACGTGAAGTATAGAAATCCTGTATAAAATTAGCTACAATATACTTCAAGAAAGCGTTCGTTCCTAATTACTTTCAATTAAAAATTGAACTTGTATTATAAAATGGAAGACGGTTCATCATGTTTCAACAATGTTACTCTGATCACTTGATTAATGGCTTCGTTCTGGTTTTATTAAAGTCACACTAGAGCCACACAAAGGATATTAGTGATGGACTTCGTAAATTTGAGGCAATCAAGTGATAAAGATGACACTTAATGGAAAATTTTTCTTAACGACCACACCACACCATGTATACCCAGTTTTGTTACATGTGCAGTAGTTTCCGTTATTTTACATCTTTGAGTAGCTCGGTTTCAGAGTCAATTTGAACATCAACGATGGAGAACTCACGATCGTAATTACTCGGCTATTACCACCAGTGAAATGACAAAGTAATGAACGTTTACTATTTATCAAAAATCTTAATATCTTCAACAATAATAAAAAGAAGTATTTACGGTAGTTATTTCGAATGCGCAATTGCGTTTAATGCTTTTTTTATATTGCATTTTATGTTATTTAAAATCCCATATTGTAACTTTAATTGAGTAGTTTTTGTAACTGTACGTGATACTGTGCAAAGTTTAAGAGTATTTTGTTCGCATTTCTTTCTCTCTGCCTTTCATATTTAAATCCTTAAATGCCTTAGGAAACACAGAAGGAGCAATTTCCAAGGTCTCAAATTCTAAATATTGCCTTTTATTCGCGATAAAAACGTCAATCTTTATGCTATGTGAAGCCTTGTTTGACCGTAATGAGTTATTTAAATAAGTAATAGATGATATCAATTAACTGTTGACACAGAAAAGGCCATTTTTTGTAATTTTTTATAACATGCATTTATTAACATAACTGAATGATTCACTACGACCATTGTTATCGGCTACGTTGTCGAAATTCTGCTCAAGACCGATGTGTAAAAACAACAGTTGTTGCGTTTTAATCTAGAGAGGTGGTGTAGTGAGAAAATTAGATGAGTAAGGCACCAGCTCTGACGCCATTTGGTCGTGATTTAATAGCAATCAACTGATAATCAAAAGGAAGTGATTCATGGGTTGTTTATTAAAGTCGAGCTTACAAGCAACACTGAGGCTATTGGCGAAAGACTTCGTAATTTTGAACTTCGGTCAAGTGGCAAGGACAACGTCTGAGTTGCCACACCTCACTCTCCAAACTTCCACATCATCCTAACATAAGGACATTGAGCCTCGACAGATTTAACATACATCAGCCCCGCTACACGACGGGTCTTAAAACTCGAAGCTACGACTCAACATAAGCAAAGTTGGTCATGAACTCGTGACCACTACTTCTCGGCTACCGTGGCCACAGTCAAAGGGAAAGTAATCTGCCTAATTTCACATTGATGGGGATTTCAAGTGTTTTCGTTAATTATTAGACTTCTCAAATTTTTTATGCATTTTTTTGTCAGAAGTATTAATATTTATAAAATTTAGCGGATATGTAGAAAACTTCATACTCAATTACGGTAAATGAAGATTCCATTCAAAACCGATGCATAAAATAATAGCAGGAACAATAGTTTAAAGTCATCACGTGGTGAGGTACAGAATAAGTGAATATCGCACTAGATCTGGAACCATATGATCATGATTTCAAAGAAATAAACTGATAATCAGCGGGGGGAGGGGTATCTAATTTCACAATACATAATTTTAACAATTTTCATTACTCATTAGGTTTCATAAATTTATTTTATTAGGCACAGAAATGCTTTTTTCTTAATTCGAGAATTTTTATTTTCAGAAAATTTAATGGGTATTTATAACGATGTGATTAGGATCACGAACACATAAAATCAAAAATATATAACAGTAAGTCTAGTTTAATAAACTACCTAGGTTTGTTGAATGAATAATGGTAAATTGATCTAGTTTTGCATTTAATGTAAAGTAATATTAATTAAGAACTTGTTTGCTTCGTCTATATATTTGTATGTACATATTTATTAACGAAATATGAAATACTAAATGAGAAAATTTCAAAATAACACAACTGATAAGTGTTTGCCTGTATTAATATTTTTACTGAAAATATGATAGTTTCAAGTAATATCCCAGATACCTAAAGGAATATTCGAGTAATATTTAGTAGTAATTGCTAATAACTAAAATAATTTCAGTTGGTGCAGATGAATATGACATTTTGAATTTTAAAACATTTTAATAAATCGAGGAAAGGTATTTTTTCATATATATGTTTTGGAAATGTTTTATAAATTGCATATATGCTTTTCAGATTTAAGCTTAAAATATAAAAATAAGCATAGGAAAAATTATATAAAATATGCATATTTGTAATAACTAATTCATAGTATTTATAAAATGTTAGAATTACATTAACATTTTATCACTTCGGAATATCTCAAAAATCTGTTTCCTTTTTGTTTCTTTCTTAAATCTGAAAATCTAACACATACTTTAAAAACACACCGAATGTTATAATAGATAAGATTTAATTTGTTTCAAAGCAAAAATTTATTTCATGTCATCATAATAATTAAAATAAAAAACGCACTGATTCATTCTTTACAAAAATTTACATAATAGAAAAATACTCATAGATTTAAAATTAATTTGGTTTTTGAAAAATTCTCTTATGATTTCAAAAGTGAGAGAGCGCTATTTAAGTTATAAATCAGGTCAATAAACTGTAAACTGTAGCATTCAAGTCTTTCCTTTCCCATCGGCCGTGCTTTTGTTTAAAAAAAAATTGAAAGTTTTCTTAACTGAGAAATAAAAGCAAGTTTCTTTAAATCGGCTAAGTCATTATTTTACCATTTCAGCTTATTTTCCATTTTGTCCAACAGATGGCAGTGCCCAGCATCCTTTTCTAAATTTCCCTCTCTAACGTGGGGGCCGCATCTATTTGACACAACATCAAACCATCGAGTCAAGCAGTCGCAATACCGACACTATCTTCACCGCTCCACGCTTCTCTTAAAATTTCTTGCAAACTTCCAAATTATAATAGAACTAAAAAGTAAAGTAAATCTTATTGACAAGAGACATTTAAAATGTTGTCTTTGTCGGTCGCTAATCAACAAGTTCGATTTCGAACTCGTAAAAATGAAACGGTCACCGTTTTACCGGTGACTGTTGAATTCGAAAAGTTAAGTCGGGCCGAAAAAAAATCAACAATGGTCAACCACGTTGAGTGGCGCAAGGTCACATCCTCAGATTTTGGAAGTAAAGGGGTACGTAAGTCAATACGTTTCTGATTTAGAAACACTGCTTAGTTTGCATGAAAGGAATTATTAATTAGCAAAGCAAAAATATCAATGAAAATATAGCTAGCATGCTTAAAAACTCTTTAAAATTCATTTCGTGTTCCATTTTACATTAGCTGTTTTTCTTTCACTCACATAAATATATTTACCATACATTTATAATAAAATACGTGCAATAAAGAGAATGAAACAACTTTGTTGTGTGTTTATGTTGCATTTTGTAACAATTACGGACGGCTTCGTTACTCTTTTCTCTCCTGTTTTTAATGTATTTCATTTAATTGATATCATCTTATACTGAATCTAACTTTGAAGATTATCAACATATATTTTAAAGATGTACCCAACAAACAACGCACTATGCTAAAAATGCACTGAATCTTAATTTTTAATATGATTACTTAATGATAGATGCATTAATAATAGATGTTATGTTATCTGGAGTATACAAAATCCTGAGTATTTATTCTCCATTTTATTTCACTAATATGTCGTTTGTATTTAACTTTATTCTAAGTTACTGCAATCATATAAATAATAATAAAAAATGCTTACTCTTCATACCTACAAAGGAACACTTCTTAAATTGTTGAACTATCTACGTTATGTTTTTCCTTTATATATAAAGGGAAAACGTAACGTAGATAATTATAAATTTATATAACGTACATAAATATAAATATTGATAAATAAATTTTAGTTTTTAAATTACAAACTCGTTTTTCATATTTTCAGCAAAGAGTTTACAGAAATCAAAAACCGATTGCATTAATCAATATTACTCCCAATTTCTAACTATGTTTTTTAAAAACTCTGATTAAGAGGAATTTTTAGTTACTAAGAAGTATATATTAAATATTACTGAATTATTTTTATAAATCACTTTCTTCTTTTTGCAATATGAATATTTCAAATTAGATAAATATGTATTTTTCATTTAGCAAAAATGATCTTTTAATGCACATTTTAAACTTTATTTTGATTGCATTTCATTATTGATCTATTTTTCTTGAGGAAATACTTGTTTCTATTTCATGTAGAAGTTATAGTATTTTATGTTAATTAAAAAGAATCCTAAAAAGTGGTAGTCAGTATTTCGCAAAATAATTTTGCAATCATTGATTCAAAAAATTCGTAATACTCCAAAAATGTAATGGACAACAAAGTAAAAACTTCTATTCTATTCCAAAAACTCTTAGGATGTTTTTCCTTCTTATGCTTTAATTACTAAATTCATGAGAATAAAGAAGTGCGCAATGATAATTTAAAATCCGATAAGAGATAGATATTTAATATTTATTTTCCTTGAAAAGTTAAAAGCTATTAATATTCACCACGAATAGAAATGGATGCTTTTAGCCTAGCATCAAACTACGTTCTATTAAAATAAATTTGAAAATCATTAACACTTCAACTTTTCCAAATTTAATGCATAGTGCTTTTTTGATTATTTTATTTCTGACGTATGCATGATTTAATTAAGGCTATTATTTGTTGTGCTAATTTGTCGTTAAGACAACGAATGAAAAAAATATTTATTATGTACTATGATCGAAACGTTTTTTTTTTTCCCGATGCACTAATCGAATGTTATCTAAGCGTCGAATGTTATCGAATGTTATCTTATTAATTTGATTTTTTTTTATCTTTGGATGAAAAAATATATGAAATGGTTATATAATATTTCGCTGTGAATCTTTCTAATCTTTTTTGAGATAATATATATGTCATTTGTATTTGTATATTAGCAACTTTTCTTTGACGCATTTATATTTACTGTCTGTAATGCCTTTACCCTTCATAAAGGTAAATTTTCAAGCTTTTTTCTCATATATGATCCAAAAACACTATTTCTAAAAATATTGTATACTATGTAAAAAATATCATTGATTTTTTTTTTTTTTTATTTTTAGAAGCATTTATTCAGCATATACTGGTTCATGCAAATACGTATATATTATATTAATTATTACTTTAATAAAATTATATGTATGCTTCCTTTAATTATACTAGATATCTAATTCATATAACCATGCAAATAATCTGAAAACAATTAAAGTTAAAAATGTGTTTTTTCGAATCACACGGGGTCCGTCTCAGTTTATTGGTTGAAATCAGAACTATTGAGTACGTACTCAATAGTTCTGATTCTACTCAAGATCTATCGTGTGAAATAATGAAGGTTGGAGTACATTTTATAAGACTCAGCCTTCAAGTCCACACGTGGTTTGAAGGAAAAATTAAAAAAGTGAAGTGTCATGCATCTCATATATCGTCATCAGCATTTGGTTTAAAATGAAGAGATCCGTCACCAATAGTCTTCGTGTAACTGTAGAGCACCGTTAATTCAAACTAAAGCAAATCTCATTCAAATGAGAATCCAATACCATTTCTCTTATCGTGTATTCAGAGTAATCTGATTGTAATGGTTAGGTATGCTTTTGTTAATGAGTTCTCTACTGATGAATCAATAATTTATTCGGCTATTCTAATGGAAATCAGAAAATTCATTAACTTTACTCGAACAGAAATAGCTGCATTTAGCCTAACATCAAACTGTGTTGTATTAAAATAGAGATTGGCTGAAATTCCCTAATGCATAATGAAGAGGAGATTTGTTAATGGAATAATTCATTTTCTTCGAATTTCAACGCTTTTTAATAAAAATAAAAAAAAAGTAGTGATTAGTAAATTCTTAAAGTATTTTGTAGCATTTTTGCACAAATGATAATATATTTCATTTTTTCTACGCCTTACATTTTTCACGTATTCACAATTAAAAGTAATCAAAACTTTATTTCATTTGATTAAGCAATTGCAAATAATTTAACTAAGATAAAATACTAAGAGCGGTCTTTTATATAAAAGCATCCACCTTTGTTAAGAAAAAGAACAAATTTTGATACTTTTCTTAAAAAAATTTCATATGATCAGTTTGCTTACTTAAAAAACGCATTCACTTTTTCCCATATATGTTTACAATAGAAAAAAAAATTTTCATCGCAAATCATCGCTTTGATTCTAAGTTTCTCGCTGATTTTATTCTTTATTAAGTGTAGAAAATTTGCATGATTCGCTTTTAAATTTTCATTATTTCTAATATAAAATAAATAATAAAAAGTAATTAATGTAATAAGTGATACTTAAAAAATTAATTTCTTTAATTTAATCGAATTAAAATTGATATTAAAATAATTCATCAGAAAGGATTTTTAAATTGTCATTTTAAAAAGAATTTTTAAATAACTTTAAAAATGAAGTGGAAAATAATAATTTAAATAAAATTAAAAATAATGTATTAATTACCGTAAGGTAAAAAAAAATATTGTCTGTTTGAGTTAGAAATGGTTGATTTATAATCTTAAAGGCATTTTATAATAAAATATTAATTAAAATTCCATAAAATGAAGCATTTACAATTAATGTTGCCTTTTTTGCAAAAACAATTTCACAGATCCAATATAAATTAAATTATGAAAACTTTCATAACTTAGACTAGTTTAATTAAAATTAATTATATATCCTGCAATCTATCACACTTATTAGATTAATAACTTTAATATTCTGTCGTTCCTGACTAATTAGACTATAATTTGTCCTCAACTTTAACGTCTGTGTATTAACTGCAGTCTAGTCTGTGTCATATGCAGTTATGTGTTACAGAAAACTTAATCTTTTATTTTAAGCAAAATATTCAATTTTCAACATTTTCAATTTTCGTAAGTTTTTCACAAAGCATAAAGAGAAAAAATAAAGGAGAGAATTTTACACGACTATTTTTAAAAAGTAAATAAAAGATTTCCGAGGTAAGAACCTTTTTTGCGAGATCGTTTTTAATGGACTCATAAATTTCTTCTATAAATGAGTATCCTATTCTTTTTATTGAATATGTTTCGAAAATCCATTATTTACTTTATTGAATTGAAAATTATAAAAATATGTAACCTATTCAAAATCGCTCAGATTAAGTAATTGATACAAAATAAGAAAATTTCTAGGAATAATAAGTTACAATTTCCATGGCCTATATTTGTATACTGCCAAACACCAAACTGTAAAAACTTAAAGTAAATTTTTGAAAGCAATCATTTTTTTTAAAAATAAAATGCACAGAAATTCATATAGGTAAAATTTTTATATTGATCTTATCTTTCCTCTTATAATCTGTCCAAAAAATTTCTATATAAATGCGAAAAAATAAATGTTAAATTTTTTTCACGCTAGTGAGTACAAGAAAAGATCAATTTAACGATAGTTAAATGAAAAATATTTAGAAATTTATTTTACCCTGAATCAAATTGGCTTTTTTTTAGATAAAATTGCCTTCCTCACATATAATACAAATTTTCAAAAAAAGAATTCGGAAATGAAAAAGTATTGTATTACGACACTCATATTTGCTTTACAAACGAGACAACGGAATGGTGAACAAATACCATTCTTTCGAGGAAGATGCTAAATAAAAAAGGGAAATAGGAAACCAACTCAATGACTAAGAATTCCATCGGTTTACGATATATGACTGAGACTAACGGAGTTGGAAGACTTCCAAATGTTATTTTTTTATGGTCGAATGTACTCTTAACTCTAAATAGAAGCTAAATAACACTAACGTCTTCTCGTTATAACCGTAATTTTTCATGCAATAATGAAATATCTAAATGAATGCATTGTGTAAAACATTTCGAACAGTTTTCTGCTGAATATGTATTACGAAACGGGAATCAGCGAAGAAAAATGATAGATTTAAAATAACGATCGTCTCTGAACACAAAAATATTTCAGGGTTTTTATCTTACGTTGAAACTCATATCTTTAAAACAATACTGATTTTATTATTTGTATTGTATTTTTTTGGCCATTGTTGTTCGAGTTTTCAGTTATTAATTAGATAATTCAGTGATAATTAGGTAATTTATCGTATTATGCAAAAACGGGCGTGTAATACTTTTATGAAAAATGCTGTCTTTATTTATTACTAAATAATAGGCTCTAACCTGTAAACACCTATTAAAATAAAAAGAATCACAAAAGCCTAGTAGTCATGATCATGAAATGGTAGCTAATGATGCTCGAGTCAAATTGTGAGTTCAAGTCTTGCTCTTATAAAGGATTGTGGAACATATTGCGTTAGCATGTCTCTTTCATATATACCTCACTGTTCTCAGTAGGTTAATGTGCAAGTTTTGTTTGGAGGGGAAGGAGTGCAGTAGTTATTCATTCGCAAATATCTTCTTCCTTCTTCCCAACATCTAGAACACACATTAATTCAAATAAAATCATACATAAAAAGCACTTTAAAAAAAATTAAATTCTTATGATGAAAGTCTCTATATCTATTTTCCTAAATAAGTTCCTGAAATTTAGTATTATTCAATAATTACACATTTTTTTTCCTTAATAAGAAATTGATTTTTATCTTTATATTTTAAGTATAGAAAATGGAATATGGAAAGGAGAGTTATGGTATTAGTTTATAAAGGAAGGCATATTTCTTTTTCAGCGAAATTTAATTACTAATTCCATTAAAAATTAAATTACAGAGATATCACACTGAAATGAAACTAAAAATCAAAATTCCTGAGTGGCTTGTTTGGTTTAATGAAGAAACAGACCTCTTTGTCACACACAAAACTTGGTTCGAAAATACAAAGTTTATTGCTAACAATCAGATATATTGTTCTAATATAATATTAATGCAAAACAAACTAATTGAGAAACAAATGGTATGTAACAATGAGATAATTCATTCAAACAGAACAGAGTAGTATTTTAAAATACTGTGTATGTTTTATTGGCTTTTGTGAACTCAAAGCATGATAGTATTATTATATGTAAGCCTTTTTGGTCTGATAATAATTGGTCTTTTTATTTAATTATGTTCTCAAAAATAAAGTCAAAACAGCTTTAAACTTGATTAATATTTAAACATCCACGTTCTTTTATTTCTGCTATTATGTCTGTTAACTGAATTAATCCAAATTACTTCCGAATATTATCGATATAAATTTCTAAATAACAATGCTTCCAATAACTATTTACACGACATTTCAAACATAAATTTGTTTTAAGACAATTAATAAACTATTCTAAGATGATGTCTTGATAGATGATGTGGGGATACAGTTTACTAATAAAATTCGGTTGTAAAAACAATGAAGTTATTTAATTCCTTTAGTACTGGAAATTATACTAAGGCAAATAGATCTAAACCCGTTTTCTTTACTATTCTTCATGAATTTCATCAATATTATTTTGACTACAATGTTGTATAAACCATAACAATTTAGACATTCTTATGAAAAGTATACGTGTAAAAAGAAAGATACCAAGAATCATTTTTGCCTCAAAATATATTTATTACATACATTAAATAAAATAACTACTAAGAAATAATTTTGTAAATAATAACAGAGACATAATAACAGAGACATACAATCTAAATGTTTATTTCTTTTTTCAAAGAAAGGGAAATACTATGTGATAATACTTTCTTTTAAATTTTTCTTTTTTTACACCCCAAAGTAATACGGCAGTACTTTCCAAATTAAATTACGGTGATAAAATCAATTTCAAAAAATTCGAAACCTCCCTTTAGGTTAAGATCTTTATTAATGTGGGTTTACTGAAAAGGAACTGTAAAGAGTAATGAAATAAATAAATACGAATCCTTTCTGCTTGACGAGAGAACTAAATCACTATAACAATATACTGAAGTAAATATAATTTTAACATTCTCTTTCAATTAAGCATATGCATATGATCCAAATTTTATTATAAAGTATATGAAAAACAACTTTGGATAGAAAATAATTTTGATTTTAGTGATAAGCACAAATGCTGGTTGAAATGTTAAAACAAAAAAAAACTATGAGTTAGTCATTATTGTTTCCTCATCGACTCTTTTGATTTTCATCTCGTCTGATTTGGATGAAAAAGATCAATATTACTCAAATAAATGATACATAGTTATTTTAATTAATAAAAATTAACACTCCATGTCCGTACGCCTCTTCTATTTATATCGTAAAGAAATATATGAGTTTAATTGATCATGTCATATACAATTTTATATAAATGCATACATTAAAATATCAGAATTAAAAGTTTACTTTATATTTAAGATTTTTTCTTAGAAAAATGTTTGATTTTCTGAAATAAACTAATGCATCAATTCAAGGGAAGTTATAAATTTTTTTTCTATTTTTGAATTAAAAAAATAACTGCACAACAATAATAATAAAGGCAAAATATACTTTAAAAATTATTTAAATATATTTTTTCATTGTGGATTAGAAGGAGAATATAACATATTTAAACTATTTTATTGAATTCTAATAACAAAATCTCCGAAAATATTTTAAATTAGATTAAATTATATGAGCTTTCACATTACCTTCTTGGGAGAAAATACTTTATAACTATCTTCTATGTTCCTACTCAGGCGACTTTTATGATTATAAATGCATGAATTTGTAATGTTAATTCTAAATTGATTATAAGCAAAATTATGTTTCTAAATTTAAAATTATTCGCTTTATCATATTTAACCTTGCGTTTTTCAAATAAATTTTGCTTGAAAAAAGTAAATTAAATCTATTTTAAGTTGAATTTCTTCATATAACGTTTACTTCCCAACTGTGTGTGTGTGTGTGTGTGTGTGTGTGTGTGTACTTGAAATTTGCAATCAAATATCGCGCTAAAATTATTCCTTGAAGTGAATTTCTTTAATATAAAATTATTTCATTTTTTTAAAAAAAAATTCACATTCTATTGACACTTAGGCTGTTAAAACTTAAATTTCCCAATGATATTTTTGTTAATTTACGATTTATATTTCTTTGATCTGAGTAGTTGTCTCTTAGATATTTTATATTATAGATCAGAAAAAGAAAAAAAATATATCAGGTTAAATCCTGAGGTATAATCAAACTAACGATAAATTTGCAACATATTTCGACCTTTTTTGATAGTGAAATGTCTTCTTTTAGGTATTAAACGTTATATAATAATATTTATCGCATATAAAATTTAATGCATGAAAACAAGACGAAAAAAAAGAGTTAAGTTATTTTTGCATGGAGAATTATAAGTAATAATTTAAAAAATGGTTATAAAAAAATCAAAGGAGTTGCTTTCTCTATAGAAAAGAAATATAAAAACAGTTTAACTGTAAGCAAATAGCAGAACGTGTTAATTGGCAATTGGGAAAATAAGTTTCATGAAATGAAGAAAAATGATTCCTGCGTCTTTTTTCTGAACTAGAAATAATTTAGTACAATAAGTTACAACGTTACGTGATCTTTTTTAGTTAACGTTTAAATAGTCTTGTTAAGTGAGCAAAAAAAGGTAATGATAGGATATTTAATTAAGTGAACTACAAAACAAGGGTATCAAAAACGATTAAGATAGAGTTATTTTTTTTCATAATCCTCAGTAACTTATCTCATATCTTATTATAATTTCTTTGCGCTCATTTACGAATAAATTGAATTCTGGGATTTATTCTTGGTCTCTTTGTACTTTACATCCAAGAGTTTCTAATAAAAAATATGATATAAATTTAATCTTTCAGTGACTCTTTCTATTACAGTCATTTTAAGAAGATTTAAAAGGGAAAATGACAAGTTAAAATGCACAGACGGACAATAATCAAAGAAGAAAGCAGGAAAAAGAACAAAAAAAAATCATGAGAAAAGAATGAAAATATATTTCTTTTATTTTCTTTATCGACAACCTATTCTATTCCGAAAGAATACTGTGAGAATATTTATTTTTTCCTTTGCGTTTTTACAATATTGCCTTTCATCTGTCTAGACCATGTCGTTTGACATTATAATTAAATTAGATTTGTTTTTATTCAAATGTGCAGATTAAATTTTAAGTTGGATCTTTCTCCAGTTGTAAGTTGATAAAAAATCTTGAATGTTTCTAATTCTTAATGCATAACTGTTGAGCCTTTCAGCATGCATGTTCTTTTACTTTTATTTCCAGGATAAAAATTATTTTAAAAAATGAACCATTCATGTGCTATTCTTAAGTGAACGTAATTTAATTTGATTATAATAAGTGTTGTCATACGTCGTATTTCAGAATCACACATGCTGCTCCCAGTAAAATATTTCAATGTTCAGAAAGCAGGTAAAATGGGATTTAATACATTTTCAATTAAATGTCGAAAACTAAAGATTTTAGTTGATAAGTAGTAATTTAAATAAAGAGCACTTAGCAAATATATTCATTCTGTGTTTATTTATATCGTTCTTAGTTATAATGGCTAAAGATATTTATTTCATAAGCTTGATTATTTTCAAAGATATATGCGGAATTTTTATTAATTTATGACTTTATAAACCATTTATCATAGCTCCTTGCTAAACTCTAATCTTATATGATGTTATTTTAAAACTGTTAAATGAAAACGATATTAATTTTATTAATTACTTCCTTTCGTTTAATCTATTTAGAACAAAATAATATAAAAAAATATTTTATTTGCGAAAGTTAAAATCGAAAAAGTGCAAATATGTATACAATCATAAAGAATTCACTAAAAAAACCAGTTTCATGAATATGCATAGGCGCAAAAAATAGACTATATTTAAACAACAAAAAATAAACTATATTTATTATTTATAAAACAGTTTTTATTTGAATAATTTGTCAGAATTATTTAGGAACTTGATTACAAATTTTAAAAAATATTGTCTTGTTGTAATGGAAATTGAAGAAAGACGATAATTAAAAATTATAACTCATTAAAATAGTTTAAAATAAAAACGCTATTTAATTATTGAGTATATTTTTTAACAGAGCTATATATATATATATATATATATATATATATATATATATTGTTGGTTTCACGATACTTTTCCACATCAGCAATACAGTATAAACTGAAAGAAAAAGAATCCAGTTATTCTTAAGAAACATAAAATATTCAAGCATTTCAACGTAAGCTTACATAACTTTTTACTATATGCTACATTTAATATTTAATGAAATTGCTTATGGGAATTTCTTATGTAGAAAAGTTTTCGCTTAATATATTTCAAAATCAATCTTAAGTAGCTAAAACTTTTAAAAGGAGGAAAGTTAGAAGAAAACTTATGCAAGAAATGTTTTCAGAACTAAAACTTTCTTTGATATAGTGAATTATTAAAATTTACCAAACATTGGTTCTGAGTCGATTTTAAATTATTGAGTATGTGCATGCGTGTGTGCGCTTAATTATACATATTCAAACTTATTTTGTTTTTATTGTTATTAAAATATTTTGTTTTATAGCTCAATGAAAAATAAACTCAAAATATGATGCAGCTTTATTTTTAGTGCAAGAGTTTAGATTCAGTTTAATTTCAGACAAATTTAAGTTATAATGCAGTACTATATTTCCTTTTTTAAAACGTTTTTTATGTATTTCACTTGGTGTGTGTGTCATCAAATTTTCGATCATTAATTTAACCAATTTCCCATCAAGCTAGAACTCTGAAACTTTGGGAATCGTTCTTAGTCGCCTAATAATGTAATATTTAGACATTTGCGACTTTTAACAAATACTTTCTTTAATAATGCAGTTTAGCCCAACCACTTGGCACTATTTCAAAAATTGGCACCAAACTTGGCGATTTTTTTGGGGCTGAACATTAAGTTGTAAATAACGGATCAGGGTAGCCACATTTGGCAAAATACCGCCAAATAATTCTTGTCGCCAAGGGTGGTTGGGTTAAACTGCATTCCAACCATTTAATTTACCAGATGAATTCATTAATTTTAGTTAGTTTTAACGTTTTTTTGTATTTCACTTGGTGTGTGTCTGTCCGTGTGTGTATCAGTGTATCATCAAATTTTCTATCATTAATTTAACCAACTTTCCATCAAGCTAGAACTCTGAAATGTTGGGAACTGTTCTTACTTGCCTAACATTAATAAACTTTGCCACCATCGAAAACGTTGTTTTTAAAAATGTTGGTTTTTATCTCGAATTATTTATTCGGTTACTGAAAAGTCCTAAAATTCTAGAAACGCTTCTGGGAAGCACTCCAACAAGTGGAGGTACGCGAAAATCAAACGGTTATGGTGGCGATACAACTTAGAAAGAAAATAGGATATTAAAACTTTGATAAAACTTTTAAAAATATGTAGTGGGTTCCAAATTATAAATCGTATTATTGTCGGTTTTTTAAAAGGAGAAATTACAGAAGACAGTGCCAAATACCCTTCTTAAAAAATCTCTTCAATGACGGAATGATAAACTAGAATGTTTTGGAGCTTGTCATGTAGTGAGCAATACAGTGATATTTCTAAAAACGCTATAATGTATTTGTTGCCATTTGCTTCCCGGAGTTTGTTGAATAGGTTTTTTTTCCGTATACTTAAGTAATAAATAAATATAAAAGTAAATGAGCCACAGCTAATAGTAGAAGAATAAGAAGTAAATGAAGCACAGTTTACATTTATCCTCTTTTGAGCCTAATTTTTCAAAATTTGGCTCTTAAATGCAGAAATTATATATTTCAGAAATTAATATCCATTAATTTATTTCCCCAATCTATATGTTAATTTCTTAGCCTATTTCAAAAATAAAAAATACATATATACGATGGAAAATAGATCATTTAATTTCATTTAACATATCCCTTTTTAAGAGAATTTCTTGAAATTTGTGAGGGAGTACTACAGAAGATTTACTTGATTGGGAATACGCTGAAAAGAATCGACCCAGTTGAGGATACGTGGACTGAAAATGGTTGGGAACTTCTACGCTGGAGTATTCAGAAGATTTACTTAATATCCAAGCCATTCTATCATAACGTTTAAGTAGTTTTGGAGGGGAGGGAATAAAGAAATCATGATACCAAACATGTGAGCAAACTCCACTCAGTCCAAATATGTAACCATGTAGAAAAGCTCGTTGTATCAATCAGAAACACTCTATTGCTATCTATTGCTAATCTAAGGGAGTTGAAAACTAATTCCAGTCGAAAAGCTTCTAAACATTAACTAGCGTATTATCACGAACTTGAGATGAAATTTCCCTGTAACGTGCCTCTTGTAAAGGAGGAGAGATAGTTACAGAAATTTCGTAGATTACAAAAAAAAGCTTAAGCGGTGACTCATTCATCTTGGCGACCATTTGGTGACGAACAAAAATTTCGGATAGTGCTGTAATATTGGTGAAAACTCAATTAGTTCAAAAGTTGTGGACTTTTCCTGAATTTTCCTTAAGACATCGCACCTGACCGGAGTGACTGTAAAAAAGAAAGATGCGACGTCGGAGGGATTTGATGGCACTCGGCATTGGCTAAGTGAATCTTCCGAGGAATAATCAGTAGCTTGGCTGAGTAAATCTGCCGGGAACTGTCAGAGGCTTCCTTGGAAGTGTAGAGTATGAAGATTTGTTCCTGTACTAATTAGTAAGCTGGTAAGATGAAAGTTAGTTAAAGGAGCTGTGATTGCTATTACAAAAGTGTATTTGCCATTCTATCTGTGTCGCTAATCTGTACAAGTGTTGTGTCTCCTGTTCGTGTAGTTAAATTTTTCCACTCTCTGCTATCTGTGTGTCGTCCTGTCCTGAATATTTCTAAATGAAGCGTAATTAACCGTTATCCTAATAGTTGGACTGATTTCACTTATATATACCCACATGATTGAATTGCTGTTATGTTACAATATACACTCATGGACAAAAAAAATTAGCGCACCAAGAAGGAGTCGTCAAAATGAAACGAAATTTTACATACGAAATGACTACTTTGATATAAGTAAATGATTAGAAAATCAAAGAAAAAGGATCCTTTATTTTAGAAAAAAAGGCAAACGAAAGGAGGATTTAATACCCTGTTGAACCCCCTGTAGCGCGAATGCACGATACGATACGTTCGGGTATTGAAGCATACAAGTTCTGTATGATGTCTTGAGATATTTCGTTCCATATTTGCTGCAACCTTGCCTCTAGTTCGTTCAAACTCGGGGGATGTACAACTCGCCGTCCCAAATGATCCCAGATATGCTCGATTGGAGATAAATCTGAGGAACGGGCAGGCCAAGGAACGGTAGTAACAGTGAGGAGACAATCTTGTGACACCCTTGCCGTGTGAGGTCAAGCATTGTCTTGTTGAAAAAGGGCTCCTAGGAGCCATTGCATGAGTGGCAACACATGTGGTTGCAGGATGTCATGGACATACCGCTAGGCTGTCATGGTGCCAAGGATCAATACTAGGGGTGACAGTGTATTGTAGGTAATGGCACCCCATACCATCACACCAGCTGTGGGAACGGTGTGTCGCTGAAAAGCAAAGGCAGGATTGAGGCGTTCATCCCGGGGTCTCCACTGCTGAGATTGAATCTGGATTCGTCGCTAAAGACGACCTGGTTCCATTCCGCTACAGTCCAGTTTCCTCGTGCGTGACACCACTCCAAACAGAGGCTCGATGGGTGGGCGTCAAGGGTAACACACGTAATGGGCCCCACGATCCCAAATGTCCTTCAGCCAGGCGCCTTCGTATGGTTCGAGAAGACCCAGGGGCCCTTAGTGAAGGTGCTTCCTGTGCTTGATGGTGGCCGATGAAGCAGTTGGCTGTACACGTGCATTTCTTACGATGTGGCGGTCTTCTCGACGACTGGTCTGTCGAGGACGTCCTGAGCCCGGTCTTCGTGTAAATGACATCTCTCAGATCCACTGGCCCCCACACCTCCTCACAACACAATCAGAGCGGCCTAATTGACGAGTTACTCGCCTAGCTGACCACCCAGCTTCCATCAAGCCGATGATTTTCTCCCTTTCAAACTGCGACAGCTGCTCATATTGTCTTCGAGAACGGCGTAATGACATGTCTACCTCAGCTCTTCCTTTGTAAACGATTCAGCACACTCAAACAAACTTTTGTTACCTGTTTTATACTCCACGGAAAACGACGTTAAATGGCCTCTACCCGCTATACGTAATGCGCAATCACGCTGTATTTCTAATTATTTGCATATCTCCCCGATATGTACCTTCATGTTAAGTTTCGTTACGATCTCGCAATTATTTCTTGGTTCCGTATTTTTTTTTGTCCATGAGTGTAACTCGAACATGCTAATGAATTTTACAAATATTTTATTAAAAAAAATTTCATGACACATGCTATGTAAATTATAGAGGGGGAAACATCGCTGTCTATTCTGCATATCTTTCAATAGCATTTCATAACAATTTCATAAATCACAATCCGTCCATTCTAGGCATTTCTTACGGCAGATAAACTCAAAATCACTTAAATGGTTCAATGTCTGCATGTTACCTACTGATAAACTATTAACATAAAATACGTAACTATAATAATATCTAGTACCTATCGATACAATTATCTATATAGTTTCCAGAACTATCTCTTTATCTTATTTATACCAGACTATTTCAGCCTCAAGCAAAAGAGATGTGTCTGTGAATGTAATGAAAGCGATCCTTTGTTATCGCGAATTTTCTATGTTATAGCGCCGATTCAAGCATCATTGTTAGTGAATATAGATCACAAATCAGGATTCCAATAATGGTCTTTACCGTCTTTTGTCTTCTACTCGGCAGAGTGGATGAAAATGCAATTATGTCATGCTAGATCAAAGATATATTCTCCCAGATTGAAGGTCTGAAAGAGAATTTCACCCTTAGTTAACAATATAATTCTATTGTCTAGGGAGACAGTGCTAAGCAACTTGATTGTAGATATAACACATAACATTAGTCCTGTAATTCAAGAAATTCAATATTCTGTATATTGAAACCACTATTCCTTTACCTTTTTTTTTTTTTTTTTTTTTTTTTTTTGTATTTTAAAATGCTGGTTCCAAGGATTCTAAACAGAAATATATGAAATACTTCTCCCTAAAATTCCTACATATTTTTCAAAATTATTATTTGTGGGAAATGTGAGGCATGTTATATTCATTAGTCATTGCATATCATTCATAAATACTATGTAAGGAGGCGTTACAAATCTCGGTAAATCTTGTAATAATTACTGTGTATTTATTATATATAAGATCTATCGAATTTGTAATACTTGTATATCAATAGTTACATAGTTTCTAATAAGTAAATATTTCACATATTTCTTTATCAGTTTCCGGTTTGAGATTTAAATTTCTTTTAAAACACAAATTTTCAATTTTTATTAGAAGAAGAAACAGTTTAAAAATTTTCATAATATCAAATAGTTTTGTCAGTAGTAAATTAAATTTAAAATATATATGCACACACATTCTCTGGAGTGCCAAAGATCATTTGGTATCAATATTTGTTCTCGTATATTGCTATCCAATTTTATCCAGATGACAGTAGCATCACGTAAGAAATGCATTATCACAGGCAGTTCATTAATTGTCAAAGCTTTTATTTATTCGCAAGTGATTCATGTGAAAAGCTTTCTTACTTGAGTATGACCGCATACGAGTATTTACTATATTATTTACTTAGTTAAATTTTGAACGCATAATGCTAATTGTAGCTTGACTCATAAGGCATTCCATTTCTGAAATTGTTATAAAATTCAATATTCCTCTATCCACCTTGCTGAGAATGTATAATTTCAGGCATTACCTCCTATCATGGACAACGCAGTTGCCGATCGTATCATCTGAATGACCGAGGCTAGCGACATCTGCGTAGAATAGTCAGCGTTAACACTACATCAAATAACAGCAACAAACAATGTGAGGTGTCCCTGAGGATAATGCAGCTAAATTTGGTGTTGATAATGTATGAAAGCAGAAAACCGACATGAGTTTAGTTACTAAGAAAGTACCATCAACTGCAGCGTCTTGGCTGGGCTCCCGAACACGTGGGTTGGGCCTTAGTTGACGGGAAAACTGTTTCTTGGTCAGATGAGTTACGATTCCAGCAGGTAAGAGCTGATGATACGGAAAAAGTGTGGAGCATGCCCCACGAAGCCTTGAACCCCAGTTGTCAGCAAAGCATTGAGTAAAATGGTGGTGTCTCCATAATGATTTGGACTGACTTTACATGGCATAGACTGGGTCTTCTGGTATAGCTTAACAAATCATTGAGTATAAATGGTTGTTACTCAGCCACGTCGAGTCCAATCATGGACTTCATATACCCAAACAACAACGAAATTTTTCACGGTGACAATATGCAATGTTATCGGGCAAAACTCATTTGAAATTGGCTTGAGGAACATTCTGAACAATTCCAGTGAATGTTGAGCTCCAAAATAAGAATCCCAATGAACATATAACTATGAAATACTTTTTGAAAGGATCCATTCGTACCCAAAATCTCGCCCCGACAACAAATCGAAATTATAGAAGGTTGTAGAGACAATGGCTGAATATTTCTTCAGAGGATTTCTGACAACTTGTTGAGTCGTTGCATTTCACCACAGGAGCCGTCGTGTTTCTACTCTTTGCTAGGCAATGGGAGATCCCCCACGATATTAGGAAGTATCCCATGATTATTAGCACTTCAGTGTATTCATTCTAACTAGAATTATTTGATTTCTAAGCATGGAAAATGAGAGGGCTTGGTGTTTTCAGAAAAAAAAAATGCAGTCAAAAAATTGCTTCCTGCTATTTTATAAATTAATAGATTTAAATCAAAATGATTTACATTTTTCATTGACTGAAAACAGATCTCTGAGTCTCATTGAATTTCATAAAAAGTATATCTGTAAAAGCTACAAACATAGACAAAAATATGTTTCTGAATTCAAATTTATGTTTTAAAATGTACATAACAAATATTTATCAATATCTCATTTATTGAGGCAAGCAGCTCCAATCATTGTTATAAATTAAATCATTTTATTATTTTATGATATATTCTATATATGTAGTAAACATAGTTATGATAAAAATATCCTAAGATAATGGTTTTTACTTTTGAAATTCTTTCGAAAAAATATTAAAACTAAACAAAATATGGAATCATTGGAAAACTTTGAGCATAATATGAATCATAAATCTCACTCATATCTTTAACCATAAATTTTGATTAGAATTTTCAAACCGTATTCTTAAAATTTATTTGAAAAATCTACAAATCGTTTTGATAAATTTAAAATACACGATAGAAGGAATGTGTGATATTTTGTAAATGTAAAAATATTATTATGGTTACATTTCATAAAATTTAGCTTTTTTTAACTAATCCCTATTATTCTCTAAAGCATCATTTAAGAGGTCTGTGCAATACATAAGTGATATGAAAGATTCACATTTTTAAAGAAAGTTTTTTTAATTGGAATAATTTTAAATCATAATTTAATAATCAATGCTTCTTTCATATTGAAAAATCACAGGATTACTTAAAATTTTATGTTTTCTCCTAATACTGCCTAAAAACAACTGTTCTCTAAAAGGAACATAACGAAAGATATTTTTTCATTAAACAGAGATATAACAAAAACTTTCCCTCCATATTTTTAATTTCATTGAGCATAACAGAAGAAACTTTATGATGAGACATTTAAATATAATTGTCACTATTTCTATTTTATGTAAAGTATTCTCTTCAGAATCATACTTATTGCGAAGAAAATATTAAAACTCCACATAATATATAGTACAATAATGAAATGAGATAACTTAAAACGCCGATTGGCCTTATAGAATTCTAAGAATTCATTAGAAACTAATATTATTGTAATAATCTAGAACACATTGAAATTGTGTTCTTTTGTATTACTCCAGTTCTGGTTCTTTCTTTACTAGTCAGTGTCATTTCTCATTCACTCAGGTGTTCTTTTATTCATCCAGACTACTCGTGCTATAAGTGCAAAAATTTAGGTATTCCTTTCTTGCTGAAATAACGTCTATTATTGAAACGACCTGATATTAATTACCAACTGATGAACTCATAGGGGAATGTATGCTACAAATATAATTGTTATTTCTCATGTACAATTTCGAGTTAATCGCATCCATGAGCACGCAGTCATGCTTAATAGAAATTTATTTTCCAGCGATGTAAAAGAAATCTATCAATAGAAACATAATAAAAATTTCTAATTTTATTCAGAAGATATTGATTTTTAATTGTAACAGTAGGTTTCATAGTAACAGATGCTAACTTTCGAACCAGAAATATTAAGGAAGTTATAATATCCATCGCAAAGAAACTTACATATGATATTTATCTACTTTTACAATAAAATAATGGCGACTCATGTACACCCATTAGTGTATATTACGATTACTTTTTTCAACACGAAAATTATCTACGAGTACTGTATCAATAATTTTCAACAAAAAAACAGTCTTTTTATTATGCTTTGAATCTTGTTCCTGTGATATTCATATTCATTTGAATAAGCTTATATTTTAAGTTTTGTGGTCTTATAACAGGAACAAATAATAGGAGAAACAATTATCTGCTTTCTTATATTTTATTGTTGATAAGAACATTATCGGTAAACAACATTTAAGCGTATATCCTGTGCTAATCATTTACAAGTCTTCTTGATATAAGTAGAATTTTTCAGAAGTGACAGGACTAGCTTTAAGTGTAGTAGAACATATTACAAAAAGCATTTTCTGCATAAGAATATGTGGAGACAAGAAAGGAAACCTAAGATTGATTAAACAAAAAAAGAAATTGTTTACTTGCAACATCGTTGAAAATTGTTTCTTTACAAGAAAGCTTACAATAAATGCTCAAAATTGCATTCATGAACTGTAAAGTATTCTCGGCAGCATGAACGGAATAGTTGATGATAAAATAAACTCCACTCGAAAATCCATTGCTCGCGAGAAATACTGGCGTCTTTGAAACTGCATTCAACATCTTCATCGATCCTGGTAAATTTGAGTCAATATTTTGTGGGCACAATTTTCTGTAAATATTGTACAGCTTGTTACAAAGAAGCACTTATCAATTATACTAAAAACAAACTATTTTTATTTCATGACTATTTCTCGAAGCATCCCAAACAATCCAGTAAAGAAAAGAAAACAGTTCTTATTGTATTACAGTTAATCATTCTTAAATTTTTTTACCTATCAGTTCTGGAGCTTCTATTATATACTTGAGTTCATCAAAGCATCACATATATTATACTTATTATACAGCGTAAATTCAAATAAATTAATAGTTTTATAATATACGAGAAAAATAACTACAATGTAAAAGTATTTTAGTTAAAACAATTATTATATAAAGTGTTATCATGGCCTCCAAATCAAGTTCCGGCAATCTGAAAGTTCCGCTATCGAGTTATACCCCGTTTAACTGACGGAAAATAGATTAAAAGTCAGAAAAGGGAGATAAAAAAGTTAGAAACGGTAAAAATTACTCTTTTAACATCAGTAAAAGGAAATTCCGTGACTTTCAGTCTTTTTTTAATTTCTTATCAAACGGGGATAGTAAGTCAGAGATAGAAAAAAAATCTTTTACTTGAGGAAATACAATTAAATGCAGGCCATGGCCTTCGATTTCATTAAAGGTTTAGTTTCTTGATAAACCGGAGGGTGAAAAGAAAGCGTCAGTTTCCGAAACCGAGTAATTGCGTTTCTAATTCCAAAACTTTTGGATGAGAGTGACGTAAAAACTTTTATAACTATCTTCGAAGTTTTCCCATTAAATCATGTTAGAAAATTTTAAGAAACTTTTGCTGATTCATATGTAATATAATTTTAAATGCTAAGATATTTTAGGGGAAAGATTCCACTTTAAAAATAGATTTTTCAACTGTGAATTTCACTTGCAGCAATGTATTTAAGTTTTCTTTAGAGAAAACGACATTTTTTTTAGATTAATTCCTTGCATTAGATCAAATATTTTAAAAAGATTCTTGAATGTTTGTTATAAAGTTATAATGCAAAAGGATATACTGAATTTAATATTTCTTTCATTCATTATTAATCTCTATCTAATACCGAGAAAAAAATATATAATTTATCAACTCAGCATTATTTAAAATAACTATATAAAGTAGATTTAATCATTATGGCTGTTACTGTTCATCCACATAATGGATTTTCACAAGTCTACGTACGGAAAATAAATATAGAATGAAAAAATGGCAGATGTCAAATAGGGATAATCAGAACCATTAGTAATTTTGTTGATAATTATTTCTTTATCATAATCCATGAAAGTAGAAGTAAAGAATTATAGAAATATAAGTTATTCATGAACAGATTAAATTATTTTGCAAACAAATACAAGTTGATCATTATGCATTGTAAAAGCAAGTCTATGATAACTAACGTAAAGTACTTAAGGCATTAATTTTGACTTCATATTTCTGGCAAACTTGTTTCGAAGGCATATGAAAACGTATATTCGCAACTATTATCAATTCGAAATTAACATTTTGAATTGTATGCTTGTTATTGTTGTATACCATTGTATGAGGCGGTTATCTTGCTTAACCACGAGACATCATGTTTCAGTGAGTATATTAAAATTTGGGGTTAACTTTGTTAATATCTTTTCTTCAAATAAACTTAGAAGATTATTATTTACAGTATAAGATTTTTATTTGATTCCGTTTCCAAAGGTAAATAACGCTTATTGGTAACATACCGAAAGACTCATACTTTTTCTCGTTAGAACGTAGGACAACATGCTTCGAAAAACAGAATAAAATTTCTCTCATCTGTAGTTTATCCCTCACCTTACATTAAATTTTACTACAAATATGAAGTTCTTGATCCTTATATTTGTCTGTTTTGTCTTGATCCTTATATCTGTAGTTTATCCCTCACCTTACATAAAATTTTACTATCCTCTCAAACTTTTTAGATATCTTTCAGTTAATTGACACCAGAATCTTGTAATTTCTTTAACACTTTAAAAGATAAGAGACCTTTCGAATTCCCTATTGTTTTTATATCGCGTTTATAAACTGACTCTCATCACAGTGAGAAAGTAGTTATGAAATTTCTTCACTAAATCATTTTCCTCAATCATAGTCTTTAATTAATATTAAAGTGTGGTATACATGGTGCAAACGAGGAAGGACGTATGTTGGTATTGCAACCATTATATCCCTTGTACTCTTAAGAAATGATTTATTTCAATTAAATTTATCCAGCGCGTATCACCATCAAGCATAATTTCAAGAAAGAAATAACTGTATTAATTTATATGCTTCAGAGACTACAATATTCCATACTAGGGAAATTTTTTTGTTGAAACCTTTAAAGTTAATTTTCCTCCTGAAATATTCATAGTTTTAGAACATTTCATTTTAGCCTTTTAGATTGACATGTATTATTTATACAATCACGTGTAATAATTTTACTTACAGATCCGTCAATTTTCTTTTTTTTTCTTATTGTAATATAATATATGACATTTCTCTTTCTTTATGGAATTTTTTCCTCTATGTACTAATTTCTTCTTATCTATTGAAACATAACTCAGTAATAATTTTCATTTATTCATTTGTGTGTGTGGAAAATTAATTGTAAAATAGTAATTAATTTATTTTAATTAGATTTTATTGGAACGGTATCTGATTGTATTGCTAATCTTTTTTAGAAGCATGACTGTGTATGCAATGACTCATAACAATTTACAAGCTAAAAGAATATGAAACTCTGTTTATTCTTTTGCTAGTCGTTGTCAATGGAAACCAAAATTACTAAAACACTAATAATCTTTAGTTAGAGGTGATTCCTCACGAATTTTGATTATTCTAAGGGTGTTTGTGTGCGTGTGTGTGTTTCGGTTTTATTCCTGATTGAAAACCTTAAGTTGTAAATATTTATCAAATGTCCCATATTCTTAACCACATCCAATAAACTAAAATGTTTAATTTCTTTTGTATGAACTTATGATTACAAATTAATTTCACAGAGCTTACTTTATAGCTCTTCCATATTTGATAATAATCATTATATCAAATTAAAAATGCATTAAAACTGTATTTAAAGTATTACGAAGATAATTTCCTCTAAGATGAAATATAAATCATTATTCTTTAATTTTCAAAAAAATTATAATAGGTTTTCTTTATTGTAGTATAAATATTGTAAACTAATATTTGTGGTAATGAAAGACTCCTAAGCATGCAACGATATATTATTTCTTACTGGGAACAATAATCTGATTAAAGTCTTTAAGCATTTCTTTACTTCACTCTTTTTGAATTCCTTTTTTGATAATTTTTTTGTTGTACAGGATAAAAATTTTAGGATTTTGAGTATTAGTTAATTTTGATAAAATTTTAAACTATATTTTTATACTTAATGTGCATATGTAGTTTTTCATATAAATCTTTTTAAATGATTTAAAATTCATTACTGCGTTAAATATTTAATTTTGGTTTTTCGTTCATTTTTGAGGCTTAAAAGGCATTATAATTTTTACTTGTAATGATTTGTGTGTATAATTACATTATTGTACAAAAAATATTCACTTCAATATATTTCGTTGGGTTCTATTACACAAATAGGCTATTTGCTTGTAATTTTACTAAAATCATTATGAAAATTGACGAATTATCCAAAATTGTGTGATACATCTGCATCATCATTGAGTTACATCTGCATCATTTTTCTAAGACTTAACTTATATTAGAAGAAATTTTTAATTATCTGAGAAAAAATAACTTTTTGTTTCATTCACATATCTCTTTTAAATATCCTAACCTTTAAGTTGTTAAAGTTGTACTAGAATTCTATGCCTTCTTTATCATCCTCTATTTAACACAATAGGAAAGAAAATATAATATTAAACGCATATTCATATTAAAAAGAGAGTATGAGTACTTTTTAAAAATACGATTATCAAAGTGCTTAAAAAAACTACTTAGAAATTTCCAGAACACTCGTTTATGAGATTGAATATACAATCTCCATTTTTATGTTTAGAAGATTAATTTTAACAAAATACATTTTATTAAACATATCGAATCCTTGAATATTAATATTTTATCTTTTTTTCTTGCCTGTTGAGAAAACTATTTGATTCTTTTTCTCAATTTCGAAAGACATTCGAAATATTGATTTTCAAGAGTTTTTTTAAAATATGGATATTTGAAAATTATTTAAGGTTAAGGTAATTTATTTTATTCAACTATTATCTTACGACCTGCATCACAATTAATACAACCTACAAATAAGATAACTTCCCTATTTGGTTTCGCCTTTCTTCTAGTTTATGCTTTCCTGTGTTGAATTTTTCAGTCTAGACCAAAGCTTGTTTCCTCTCAATAATCTTACTGCAGCAGATAAATCCATAATGAACGACAACAACAATATGCCTGTCACTCTTACTTTCAAAAATATATATGTTTTTCCAGAAGACCGAGCTTATCAGTGGCCTATTTGTGATATGAATTCAAAATGAGAAGGTTTTCGCCTTAAATATTTATACTATTTTAAGAAAAGATTTTCTGTGGGAAGGAAAGGAATTGCTGCAAAGTTTCCTTCCTCAGATTCACTAAAATAAAAGAGAGAAAAATAGTTTTTGTCCCTGTAAGAATATCTTTCGAATACTGTTGGATATCTTACAGAAAATTCTACTTTACCACACGAAACCTAAAATTAAATTTGTAAAGCAAACGGAAAGGCAATTGAAGATATGTGAGCAGTAAAGTATTACTGTTAAACACATTGTTCTTATTCCTAAAGATATTTTTAAAAATTTACTTTTAGATAGATTATTATTCGAAAATTACGCACTTAAATTAAAACTATGTATTGACTACACTAAAAATTCTTATCCATTTTAGGTATTGCATTACTTGAAAGATAATTAGTTTTTACAAAACAACTATTACTTTCAAACAACTAAGAAACTGAGTTCAAATATGAAGTACTTAGCAATCAAATATTTTTGTAAACTATTTTAAAATACCTCAAAGAATGATACTTCTAATGTGTTTCTCTGAAAGAAACACAATTAAATGAAATATTCTAAAAGCAACATTTTTTCCGCCTATTGTTACAAACATAATATCATTTTGTATCATTCTATAAGTAAAATTACCATTTCTCGGCACATTAACTACTATTTTATATGTTAAATAAAAAAGTAAGATTTCAAGTTAAAATCTCTATAGATAATATGATATTTGAGTATAATAATTAATTTATTTGTAATTTTAAAATTATACTCAAATATCACATTAATTTATTTGTAATTTTATAAGGTCTTATAAAAAAAACTTTGATTTCAATTAAAAACAATATAAATAGGAGGAAGTGCAATATTCAGTAAAATATCTCATCTATATATATATATATAAGCGAAATACCACTGTCTGACTTATCACGAGATTTCAAAGACTATGCAACCGATTGACTTGAAATTTAGCACAGTTACTCATTTTGCAATGTAGACGCTCACTAAGAACGAATTTTACGGAAGTCTTATCCAAAATGTAATTTCCATCCCTTAACCTACTCTTATCCGTCGGTTATGTAATTTTGGCAACTTTATCGCCAAAAATGTTATGACCGACTCCAAACAAAATATATTTTTTTATATGTATACTATGTATTTTCACCAATTAAGTTTACTTGGTGAGAATTGCGCGTGCGAAATGGAAAAGTACCAAATAATTTTATATTGAAGCGCTGATGGAGGATGGGCAAGACTTTGCGAAGGGGCTCTTTATGTGAAATTTCGTACATGTCGAAAATAGGAAACGTACATATTTAGCGAAAAAAATAAATGAGTTTGGAATCCCACGGTTAGTGAAAGGGTAGTTTAGATCCAAAACTTAGCGGGATTTTGAAAAATACTAAAACGGCGACTTCTTACCGAGTAGCACACACGCAAGACAATCTTCGTTTACTGGAGAGGACCTCGCTACATGCATGAACGAACTGAAGAGGCTATGACATACGTAAGATATTTTGGACGTCCCGACTTGCTCGACTTATTTTCAGGGTTGTAATCACTTACAATCCTAAATGGTCAGAAATTAAAATGTCTTGAGACAAAGACAAAAATCTTATGATAGACACGATGCCATTGCGAGGGTATTTCATTTGAAAATTAAGCACGTGATGAATATTCTGACAAAAGGTTGCATCTTTGGCAATACTAGGTGTAACATGTTTACGGTGGAATGAATTTTATCCATTTTATATATATATGGGGTGACTTTTTACTAATTTTTTTTATTTTTCTTATATATTTGAGTGTCGAGGAACCATTATTACAGACAATCACTTTCTTAAAATTTTAAATTAAGATTATCATTAAAGTTTTAAAAATTGAAAATTTTCTTGATTTCTTACGTATAGGTTCAAAATATTATATTATTGTCTGTCCAGCGAAGCGGGCGGGTTTCAGCTAGTTATGTATATTAATTTTCAAAAAGAATTAAAGGTGCCTTTAAATAGTAGAAAAAGCACTCAGTTAAAAAAGTTATTGTAAAGAAACAACATAAAAACAACATGTAAAGAAATTCACATAACATTAAAAGGCATTACTTTTTTTACAGAACATCTCAGAGTTAGCCATCCTTTCGCCGTACGACACCCAACAGACTAGTTAGGCGAGGTAAAAAAAAAAGTACAAAGTTTGCTTTTCACAGGAAATCATGATGTCATTTGATTAAAGATTAAGAGAAATTACTAAGTTACACAACGAGAAGAAAAAGGACTAATAAGAATCATTACGTCACAACTCATCTCCCCATTAATATTTTTACAAGAGTATAAGACATTTACAAACACAACTTGTTGACATAAAAAAAAATTAAAAACACTATTATGAGTTTATTATATCACTCACATATAATTTTTTCCCTTTAAAATAATTTGTTTAAGCTATCAGCAGTATTTGTTTTTCTATATCTAAGCTATAAAATATTTGTTTAAGCTACCAACTAATCAAAATATACATTTTCAGCATCACTTATCCTCACCATACCCAAAACAAATGTATAAATAATTACTCATAAAAATAATTTACCCATACATACGTAACAAAAGTATGACAAATCAACTTATGAAATTTATTTATAACACAAATATGTTTTTAAATTCAGAGAAAATTTTCAACACAAATTAATTTTTAATTATGTAACATTCGATTGAGTATATTAACATTTTCATACGACGGCCCTATGTTATGGACAACTATAAAGTTACGAAGGGAGTTCTTTCACATGTTTTCAAAGCTGTATACTATCTTGTACTATCAGGCACATTAGATGATTTAGTAAAATTATTTATCAACAAAAAACTGTTTACATTCTCAGCTACGAGTAAACTTGAAGTTACATCATCATCACTGATGAGCATGGCCAAATTTTTTTAAGTTTTCATAACTTACCATCCAACTCATTACTCGAAAAAGAATCTTCACACTCATGAAAGATTTAATTAGCAAGTTTACTCTTAATATCCATTGAAATACCGTTATCTGATAATTTTGAATAAATAGATTTAGAAAAAATGAAGCTTCCTAGAAATTTAGATAACGTGTAGGTATTATAAATATTTTGAAAATCAAGACTAAACTGGGTTTCAAGGCCTTCATTTGAATGTTCAATTACTGAATTCTTGCTTTATTAGAATTTTTATTAATAGTATCTAAATTTTTCTCATTATCTAAAAATATTTCACATTCATGCAATTCTGAATCATTAAGAGCATGCAGGGGTTTTTTGCTCTCTGTCGATCTATTTATTTCACATTCAAGTATTCTAATGATTTTCCCCTTCATTAAAATATATCCCCTATTCCTCCTTTTCATCATTTACTGTAAATTCCATTTTTTTATCCATCATGCAGTGATTCTCAATATGATATTCTGAATCTTTTAACAAGCTGATTTTATCATTTCCTTATTAATTATGATTTTCATAATATAATGGATCATTCATGGAAATAGTTGACTGCCTTTTCTGAACTATGAAAAGCATATTTTCTTCTTTATCGACCAAAGGATATGCGTGCATGAGTGTATTTTTTTCATTTTTAGAAAATATATCCTTGTTACAATTTTTGATACAAACCGAATTATCAACAGAAAAAACGAACACTTTCTGTCGTTTCTATTGTTCTATGGTAATGTTAACAGAATCACCGACGGATTCTCCCGAGATCTCTGTTAATTTGATGTTTAAAATCATTTTAATAATGTTTCTAAATAAAATATTATTATGTGGGTTCTCTTCCTAAATTTTTATAGAGATATTAAAATTAATTTCCCGTTCTTCAATAATTTTTGAATCTGTGCGTTTTTGTTTACCCAAGACATTTTCATTGACATGAGAGCCATTTTATTTTAAGTAATATTCACCTTGTATATAATTTGATTCTTTAGACAAGACGCACGACACATTTTTTTTTTTTTTTTTTTGATAAACTTTATAATCTTTTGAATTCTACAACTGATTGGATGAAATATCTTTATTGCTTAATTCTGGTTTCAGAATTTTGAAATTTCTGTGTATAGTGTCGAGTATGACTTCATATGCACCGCAAATACTTTTAGATGAAATATTTAGGGAAACTAATGTGCCCTTGTTAAAATCAAAAACAGCATCATCAACTTGTTCTAGTCGAATACCATACAACATATAACCTTCCTCAGACATTGATGTTTGAGTGAAACTCTTATCTACACTACCTGATATTTCGTCATTAGTAAAGTTTCCATCAAAATTGTTAGTATCGTGCTTAATAACCATAAAATCATAAAATAGTGTTTTAATATATTACACTCTTAAACTAACATTTTCATTAACATTTTGAAATAGAACAGTTTTAAACTTAACTGCTTATTTCATCAGGTATACCATCTTTATTTTTGAGATTAATATCAACCTCTGTTGATACAGTGTCTATCGTACATCACAAGTCGGAAGGAGCTCATTTTCTTTCGAACTCGTGGCTTCGCTGTTAATTATTGTTTCGGGGCTCTTCAACCAATTGTTCAGAAGTCTGTTCCTTTTCCATCAATTCCTGTCTTCTTGTTTCGACTGAATTAATTTCGTACAATTAAATATCTCCTTCATTTTTGAAGAAAGCATCAAAACTACTCCCTAGAAGATGCCCACGATACAGTTCATCTGGATTAACAGCTGCTTTTGTGAATGTTCTGCCCAACTATGGGCAGAACATAAATATCAAAATCACACATAACCAATATTTTCTCAATCAAGCTATTACAATTAAAAAATTTCAAAAAATATCTGTCTCATAAAAAATAATAACACTTGGACGGTATAACTGAATTCGATAAGCAAGTTAACAGAAAATATTATTCAAGATATCGACAGACTAACGATTTGAACTAGGATTGTATAATTCATTACTTCAAATGAATGTTTATCTTTCATACATAATCCAGTTTATCTTTCATATATAATCCTATTTATCTATCATATGTATATACAAGAACATGAAGCACTTAAACTTTACACTTACCGGGATGGTTATAACATTAATATTTCCCTCCGTGAAAAGGGACTTCCATTACATATCAAAATTTGCTTTTTTTCCCTTTTCTTTATTTTTCATCCTATCCCAGTACTTACCAGTTGTAAAATTTAGCTGTAGCTTAATGGGAAATATTTGTAGGTAATTCAATTCATTTAAAAAATTCTTTTATTTACAAATTTAACATACGACGCTCTATATTCATATAACATCCGAATTATTAATTTTTTTTACAGAACAATTTAGAATTACACGCATTTTCACCATATGAAGCAGAACAGGCAAGAGAATAAAAGTATTAAAGTCTGCTCTACACAACAAAACAGGGCGTCATTTGAATACAGATTAAGATCAATTATAAAACAAGAAATAAAAAAATTAAGACATCACGGATAGTTTGTAATGGATTCTCGCATATTTCCCCCTTCTTCTAATTTGTTGGGCTATTTTATGACGTTATTTTATTTGAGAACCTAGACTTGTGTAAATTAGCACTATATCTTAAAAGTGTAGTGAAAAGGAAGTAATGACATGGAGAGGTTGAAGAATCATCTAGAGAAGCTGGAGGTATTAGCATGATTACAGATAGAGAGAAGGTTAGCAAAATTGATGTGCACACGAAATCGGTAAAAATAAGTGTTAAAAGATCACTTAGAATTGCTTTATGACTCTGACAGAGTTTAGAAATATTGTTCCTGGCTCAGATCCAATTATGCTATTTGCAAGTTAAGTAGAATTTTTAATTACACTATAAGTGTAGAACGCTATTTAGTTCCCATTACAGATTCACAATATTAATAATTTTGTGACCATTCTTTAGAATATGATAAAACAAGTTTTATTTTTCGTAACTGATTATTTCTTGATTGAATATTTATTATGTTTCGATGACTCAGTACTTAAAAGCGGGGGTGTCACAAATTGTCTCATTTTTAATTTCCTCACCATGTATATGCGCAGCTTTGTGTATATAGTATTATAATGCATATATATTGCAAAAAAAGATATCAAATGATAGTTTTCATTTGAAATCAGAAATGCTTTAGTTTTATGAATTCATTTTCTGTTTTTATTTCACACGTATTTCTGTTCTGTTGGTATTGTTTTGAACAACTATACTCTTGTTATATTATCACATTTAACAAAGAACTATTTTTAGGTGTTTTGTTTCATTTCAAATTTTAAAAAAGAAAATTCCTTTAAATGTCATGATCCTAAATAGAACAAAGGAATAAATTCATTTCTGATAAATGTAAAAAAATATTTAAATAACTTTAAAGAAGTTTAAATTAATTGATAGAAGCGCGTAAAATTAACATAAACATTCTTAAAAGCATTTCCGAAAAGTTTTTAACAAACATTACTTCCTCACCTTAAATCTCTAGAAACCTCATCTGAAATATAACTCATAAATATAAAAATGAAACAGCGTATTTTATTTCTAAAATGATATAAGAGAATCCATGAAGCTCTCAGGTGTGTTCTAAATTTATAACATACATTAAAGCAAAAAGTTTTGAACTAAGCATTTTAAACAATATTCTTAAGCACAATTAATATTTATTGATGAATGATAATATAAATCAGAATGCTTATGAATGAACTAATTTAATCGTAAGTTTAATTAATCTAAAACTAGATATTTTAATTGATCTTCAATAGTCTACATATTTAAATTAACACGTAAATTAACTTTCACAATTTTTAATTCGAATTATTATTTAAGATGATAATGATATATATTATTGATTTTGTTTTTTTATTATAAAAGAGAATTTGTGTTTATAGGTAAAAATAACTGTATGAATATTTCTATTTTCGGTTTCACGTAAAGTAACAATTTTTAACTATTTAAAAATGAGTGTTTTTAACAACTGTTCTAGTTTTAATGCCGAATTCATCAATTTACCAAGCTGTATTTTAAGAAATCAACAAAGTGTCCTTTCAGATTTTAAAATATTATTTTTATGCACAGAAATACTTACAAATTTCTTAAGAAATCACTTTAAATAAACATTATATAGTCGTCAAGTCATTTTCGAGATTCAAGTAAGCTATAAAAAATATTCTATTAACCATATGTTTTTGAACCACATTTTTCTTAATTAGGGGCAATTTTTCTTCATTCACGTGTTTTTGGCATATGGAAATTCGCAGTCCATTACAATCTTCCAAAATTTCAATATATTTAAAAATGAGAATTTCTTAATTTAGAAGTTCAATCCCTTTTTGCGTTATTTTTGAATAAAATATTGCCTTTATGCTTAAATTATTTTTAAATATTTACAGATCTATGCATAAAATTACGCTAAAATACCTTAATTTTGTGTGTCGCTGTTAATACTTTATTGAACAAGTTTTAAAATAATAAATGCTTGATATGTGTTACTTTTTGTATATTGTGTGTGAGACAAATTATAATTATATTTATCCCTGAATCTAAATATGATTAAAAGAAAAGGATTATGATGCTCTTTAGTAGCAGATTAAATTTGAATTCAGTAATTAAACTCTTGAGTTTCAAACTAACCTTAGAACATTCTATAATTGTAAAGAAAACAATGAAAGCTGTCTCGTAAAGCTCCAGCTATTAGCGTCTAGACATGATAATTCATTGTTTATAAAGTCACATAGATACTTAGAATATTTGTGAAACTTCGACAAAAGGCTTTTGAACAATACACTGTACTTTGAACCATATTCAGTATCTTTTTACATTAATTGTCACTTTAGGGACTTCGGATGGCATTTCCCAGAAAATTATCTAGTCGATGACGTCTGAATTTAAACTTATTGTTTCAAACAATATAAACAGTACACCATAGTTTTATCTTTGTTTAAGGAAACTTACAATTATCTTAGAAAAGAAGAGAACTTTCTTATCATTATTTTTCTACAAAATCTTTTTTATCCATTTAAGAATACACTATTGCAATCTTAATAAATCAGACGAAATTATATTAATATGTCTGTTTGTAGATAAATGTGATATATTAAGAAAATTCTAATCTTCACTTGTCAGATTGTATTTTCAGAATTATTCATTTAATGAAAAATATATTTTGCCTCTTCTATCTTTGCTGCTAAATTTGTTTCATTGAGCTTTGTTTTCTTGAGAACAATTTTCTTGATTTATATTTGGACTTAAGATTTGGCGGTAATTCAAAATTCTTAAGAAATGCATTAGCTAATGGAAAAGTTCTTAATGCTTTGACAATATGTAAGTAAAAATTATTTTGTAAAGCTTAAAGTTTATGAATCAATGCCAACTTATACATAAGCAATAAAAAGACGTTTATAATGCTCTACTAATAATGTTGTGATTGTTACGAAGATAAAAGGGATATCAATTAATTGTTATTCTGATAAGATCATAATTCTTTATAATATTCTCCTTCACTAGTTTTCTTAATGTAATATACAACTTGAGTTAAGTCGCTATTTTTAAACAAAAACTTTATTTTATAAACAAACTTAAGTAGCTAGGATATTGCTACAAATAGATTCATTTTAACCCTTTGAGGGGTGGTATATAAAAAAACATTAAATTTTAGCTAAAATTCCTCTGATATGTACTAATAATGTTAAATGGACACAACATCAAACGGTAAAATTAATTTTTATTTATTTTCTGTTTTGTATGATCCGGTGCATATAATATACCACCGCCCCTGTAAGACATCTTATTTGTACACTAGTTGTTTCATATTCCTTCGAAGAAGGAATTGCTAGAAATCAATTCATTTTAAAAAGATTCTTGAATTAAATTTATGCATTGAATATTTCATTCAATATTTACTAATATGAGTTATAATTTGTATTTTTTTAAGAATTTGAATAGGTCGGCAAAAGCTTATTTCTCACAATGTACAGAGCTTATTTTTTTACCTTTGGAAAAGTCTGCACTTTTAAATACGTCTCTTTTACACCCCAAAGCTCTCATCATAACAAATACAAAATGTTAAATGTTTCAGCATATATGTTATGTTCATTAGAAGTATACTGACGACAGAAAAATAAAAAGTCAGTTTCAAGTACCAGAGATGCATTTGCCTTCTATTCCAGCATATAGAGAGCAACTTTACCATGAGTATAACATATTAACTCAGAATATGTCAGTAGTGACAGTAATTTGATGGAATTAAAGGACAGATCAGATGCCAGTTGCCTACGGAAGCTGCTAATTATAATAAGAAATAAATATTAGCATTGAGAAAATAAATTAATCCACATAGAAAACGTTGCAAAAACAATAAGCAATTACAAATATATCCTATAACCCTCTTTCCATTTAGAGACAAGACAGATTTATTAAGTACGTGGACATTATTATCATTATCATCTAAGCATAATACATATTCTGGCTCATAACTTAGAAGGAAATCTGCATCAGTGTATTCTACTCATTGTCACTAATTTCTCAAATTTTTACCAGGTGTCTATTGCCCCTGTTTGCTTTCAATTCAGCTTATAGATGTTACACAGTAAATTAGTCAAAGATCGTTTGGATAAATCTATGTAATTTCTCATTACGTTTACAAATCTCATTTCAGTCCGCAAATCTAAAAATATCCCATTTTAAAGTAGCTGCACCATAAAATCGAACGACGTTTCAGCAACCGGAGTCCTAATATGGACTTACTTTATGGTAGGAAATACCACCAATTAATTTCTTAATTACAGTTCCTTATTACCGATAATTTCTTCATGCACTCAGTAACTAATCCTACACTTCTGAACAGTTGGATCCCGTTTCTCTTCTAAATCTTCAGGGCAGCCCTTCTAATATTACATGATCATAATTATCAGCCAGTTAACAAATATTATACATTTTATTAACTTTTTTACTGATTCACTTGCTTCGCCAAATACTCGTATGTTATTTCGAATGCATCTTATTAATGATCAGTTACCGAAAGACATAATTCAAAAAAATATCGTCAGTATTCGACAAGCTTCTGAAATAGCTGCCAAACCACAAGAATCAGCACATCACAAAACAATACGATTCACTCTCCAATCTAACCAACGTATGTGTTGAAATTAGCTGGTACAGCAATCATGAAATACATTTTTATTTACGTTCTGCATATCAAGCCTACTCAAATTCGTTATCATAACTATTAACATATAAGCCACATCTTTCTCTCGTGAATTATCTATACCATAGATTTGTCATTTTATATCTCTTTTTCTTCACGCTGGTGCATTGTTCATAAATAAATCATTTAAAATGGGTTAAAATAATGTGGTGTGTTTTGAAAATTTTCATCAATAAGATTAACAAAATGAAATATGAGAGTGAAAATAGGATTGAAACAATTATTGTCATGATGAAGAATTTTTTAAGAAAACACAAAGCAATTCCTTCAAAATTTAATGACATTACGTTTGTATTTTTTTCATTTATGGTTGCTCTTAGATGTTATTTCAAACTATATTATGTATACGTTACGTTTTCGAAGAATGTTTCAAGCTAATTTTTAATTAATACTACCAGTCATTCTATGAAAAATCGCTGAATATGTTAAGTAATGAATCTTGAATTAAACTTAGTTCTGCTTTGATCTTCTAGAAGACTGCAACTCGTCGTTGTCATTTTATTCACTAAGCCTCACCTCAACAGGCGTCTTTAGTCCCTTTAAAATTCAGCTCTACATGTCGTGTATAAAGGTGCTGGTAAGATTCTCAAGAAGCCATCTGATAAATGAAGCCATGGCAATTTTCATTAATCTTCCTTTATACGGCGGTCTAAACAACTTCTCAGTACATTTCACGCTACTCGCTGATAGATGCTTCTAAGACTAGATGACGGGTATCATTATGATTCTACAATTTATTCAAACGAATATGCAATCGGTGCGCATAATTCATGAGCTTTATGACCATGGAAGTGCAAGTTGCAAGACACTTTGTGAATAATAATTGCTCATTTGTTTCTTACTATCTTCATGTTTTAATGCTTTGGTTAGAGTTACGAAATGGATACGTCACCCTTCTACATATTATAAAATAATTAATATAGCCTGAAATAAATGTAATTTTGCTATTAATTTTTAATTTTTATATAGTCCTTCTTTTAAGCCAATTATTGCTGTAAATTGTTAAGAAAATATATTATTGTAGCAAAAAGGTTTTGAATTACTTAACATAAAAGTAGGAAGTAAAATAAGATATTGAATTAATAACTATATAAAGAATTTAAAAAAAAAAATTAATGAAGTATTCGTATAAATTTTAGTATTACATATCCTCATAAAAATTGTTTCAATATTCATGCGAAGTATTCTTAAAATGAGAAAAAGAAAATATACTAAAATACCCGGACAAATTTTCTCGGTCGTCTTCATAAACCATTATTTCTAATATCTTTGATTCAACGAAATGTGAAAACGTTATAAATCATAATAATTACAAACTTACTTAAATCATGAAGTATACGTGATTTAAGCAAATAACGTGAGTTGCACATTAAAAATTTATTGTAATAATAGATCAAAAATTTATTAGGTAATCATTAATTCAAAATAGTACATTCTTTCAAAAAGGGAAACAAGGAATAAGAATACTTGTTACAATCCACGTGAATCATTTCTAACATGAAAACGAATAAGAAAAATTTATAAAGAGCATTCGCCAATTCTTTCAAAATTCTCTTTCTATACCTATTTTCAATCTTTTTGCATGAATCAATCATAAATAGAGATTTATTTCCACATGGATGGCATTGTTGTGGTACTAGAACGAAGACTGATCGTCGGTCTGAAATTTCCTTTTTATTCACAAACTTATATATTTTTCATCTGCTTCTCATAAGCGTCCCTCCCACGAACCGAGCGCTTTCACGCCAAAGCTTTTATTGCATTTTCTCTGCAAATGACATTTCTACGTGCGGCTTGAATTCAAGTATTTCTCCAATTCCTCGAGTTCTTTCCTCTCATTGTTCGAAAGTAAGCTGCAGGAGTTTTTTAAAAGTCTACCTGAAAGAAGTGGCTTAATTTCGTTCCAGTTTCATTCAAATTGCAACAGAAATTGTACATCTGTTTGAAAAAATAATGCTACTTGAAGTTTATAGAATTGCCACAATGAATAGTTATTCCTGTGTATTGCATTTATTTAATTTGAAAAGTTTTCTTGTAAACTGATGATGTATAAACACTAGTATTGGTGCGTTTTTGTTGAATTGAGCTCTGAAATTCATTGGTCTTTGTTTAAAAATGGCTGCATAAATATTGTATTTCATATTAATAATTAAAATGCAAATATGTTAGATATTTTTAACTATAATTAGAATTTCGAAGGGGGTTCCAAGAAGGTTTATAAATAATAAAATACCTTACATTAAATAATTATAATATTTATGTTATTTATAAAATTAGTTTTTAAGAAATAATGTTAAAAACGTGTGCGAATATTAAGTCAAAATGAATGAAAATAAACACATGAAAGAATTTCATATGAAAAAAAAATTGCTTCTCTAAGAATTTATACTATATAAAAAATTTCTTTAGATTCTATTTTTGTAAAAAAAAAAACTCAGTTACACTTTTCTTATTTTCTTTTCAATGGTTCAAATAATGCTGGTACATTTTTTGTAAAATTTTTGTGTTGTTAAAAAAATACAATCCGAGATATAATTCATTGTTATTATTTTAACAATATGACTTCTTTCAAATAAATTCCTTTTGGAAGCAATTGATGGAAGTGTGGATTAAGAATTTCCGATATTGTTACATCAATCTGATATAAAGTATTTGATTTATAAATATTCTGATTTACACAATATTTATAAATCAAATACTTTATACTTTGATAGAATAATTTAAACAAAAGTATTAAGTGGTACTTGAGTTATTTTCTGAGATTTAAAACTGCTAGATAAAAGTAATAAAAATGTGATAATTATATAAAAAGAATTTCATTTTTTTTTTTAGATTATCGTTATACATTTTGTTTTCTTTTTTTGATATTTTTACTCTTTCCATCCCTTTTAAATAAGTATTTTTTGTTCCATTCCATTTTAATTTCATAGGCTATTAATTGAAAACTACAATAATAAATAACGTTCCATAGAAAAAGTAATTATCAATGTAATTGTAATAGTAAGCTAACTATATTATCTAAACTCTCTATTAATTAAAAACGTCCTTAGTTTTTTTTTTCTGCGTGCAATATCCTGCATTAACTTTTTGGGTACCTTTTATCCTTTAGATTAATTTCAAAGTCTGTTTTAGATTTAGTGACAGAGCGTGACATTGTAAAACTTCTATCAAATTTTTAATCTTCCATCACAAAGCGAATGTATTAATTAAATACAATAAAATAAAACTAAGCTGAGTTTCATCAGATAATATTTTTCAAATTACTCATTCTTCAATTTTTCAAGCAACAGGAAGGAGAAAAAAATATTGTAATTAGCTTGAGAGTTAGTCTTAACGCAAAAATGCGTATCGGAAGAAATTATATGAAGGCGCTTTTTTTTAGAATTTGATATGAAAAAGGATAGCATAAAAAAAGCAAGAAATTAATGTTATTTCTTTAATGGTAATTTTTATCTTCAAGAAATAAGATAAAAGAACTTAATTAAGTTATATTTTCCTGAAAGAATGTTTTCGAGAGAATTGTTTCTTTAACTTAGAAAAAAGTTTAAAAACTAACAAACCTTATTTACAAAAAAAATGTTAAAGTTTTTTTTAGAGGATATTAAGTAAAACTCAGTACAATAGCTAAGAATATCATCTATATTTTTTATTTTAAAAGGCCTTCAAGATTTTTAATGAAATATTTTCAATACATAAAGCTAAAGTTTCAATTAACATGAGAACGAACCTTTAATTAATTAAAGAACTTTAATTATTTCTGAAAAATTAATTAATTTAATTTAGACGTGAAAAAGAAACTATTTTAATTAATAATCAAATATTCTGAAAAAATTTGAGAATTAACATTTTTTTAAATATTCACTAATAAGAACAATGGTTCCTTTTCCGAATATCACAAAATCTAATATTCGATCCATTTAATTTTTTGCCTTCAGATTTCATGTAATTGACTTGATTTATTCCTATTTGAGATAAAATTTCGAAGCTTAAGAGACTGTTAAACATAAATGACACTTACATTCCACTGAAATAATTATACTTTAAGATTTAAAATTTTCTGGTATATTTTTTGAAATATGTATAACCCAAATTTGTAATTCAAGATAGTAACATTTTGTAAAACTCGGATGTTCAGAGAAATAACGTGGTAAGTATGCATGAAAATTGGACATGAAGAAAATCATTTCATTTAGTGCGAGCTTTTCCTTTGTTTACAAAAGCTTAATTTCATGATAAATCGAAATTAGTGTCTTTTCAGAAGTATATGGAAATAATGTAATAGGAATGTTCACCGAAATTTAATTTCATGGTTTGCTGAATACAGAGTAATTAAAATGTCATATGAGTTCCAAAGAATGTAATTTAATTTTGCTACAGAAACTAGTTTATGGTTACATTTGACTAAAAGGTATTTTATTTATGAAACAAAAACGAAATACATATTTTAAAAGCTTTTTCTTACCATACTAGTAAACAACAATGTACTTAAAAAAAATTATTAATAGTTATAAGAATTAAATAGCTTTTAACAAAATTTCCTTCAAATATATAATTTTCCAAATGCCATAAACATTAAATATAAATTTTCTCCCTTTAAATTCTCAATTCCAAGCACTTTGAACAATTTTTATTAATATTAAATTCACTTTAATCCTTGAAAATTTCTTTAGATGATTTTCTGATGATTGTGACTATTCACCAAATTAAAAGTTATATAATAATTACTCATATTAATTTGAATTAAATTTTCACTAGTACACTAGTATTTTCACTAGAATTTAAAGATTTTGGAGATTTGATACAGAAACCTTAATCCAATATTTTTTTTTTTTTTTTTTTGAAAAATTACAGTATCTATTATTATTATTATTATTTGTCAAAAGTGAGATTTCTGGAGATAGTGGTCCAGGTCATTTTTAAAGTTTTCTTTTTGTCTCAAGTATCGTTTCTTTGTCTAGCAAAAAGGGATGGTTTGAGTTTCCTTAATGAACTTAACCATTCTAACTAATATTTTTGTATTTTATATTTCCTGTAATATAATGCTATAATTATAATGATTTTACTATAAATAAAGTTAAGCAAATCAATAAAAGTAATACTTTGAGTTAGTAAATCAATAAAAGTTAGATTTCAGCAATCAATAAAACAGTTATTCGTTACAAATTAAGAATATTCCAATGAATTTACATAACTGCTCTAATTTACTTTTGCCTTTATCACTGAGTACAAATTATCACTCTGTTAAAATACATTTTCATGAGTGGATAAATTAATAAAAGGTATTTTAGTCATATACAACGTATATGTGTATATAAATATATGAAAAAGATGTTGAAAGTATAATTTTATGTATTTATTTTTTAGGAATTTTAAATATTTTAAAACTTCTCATATCCAAACACAGCCATTTAAAACTCAAAAAGATGTTCATCTAGTTGAGAACTAAAATTAAAGATATATATATATATATATACCCTTTTCTTTTAAAATATTCTGAAAATAATATTTTAGTTTTAGAAATTCAATAATATTTTAGTTTTAGAAA